>CAUG01000683.1:0-103582 GCA_000442785.1 Papiliotrema flavescens NRRL Y-50378
TACGAGCCGGTGTATGGCTGATCACGTGACAAGGGGTGCGAGGTGAACCAGATCACAACACACTTCCACAATGTGCAAGACTCTCTGACAGGAGAAGGCAAGGAGTTCAAACGTTGACAATGAAACATCAAGACATGCGAGCAACATTGGTGATGGCCGCTTCACAGTTCATCAATGGCCCAGGCAGTAAGCACGATGTTGTTTAAGATTCGAGCAGACTTTCGATTCTGACAGATAGAGCAAAAGAGGAGAGGCTACGCCACAAATCTTACAACATGGACACACAGTACAAATACACATTGTCATGATCAAGCCTACGGAAGGTTGCATCCAACAGAAGGGGGGGACATTTGCGGCCAATTGCAACTTGCATATCTAGACTATGCGTTGGTGCATAGACCAACAGGACGATCCCGCTACCCATTGATGGGATCTCCCGCGACACGGGACTGCACTGCCGGTCTACAGGACCTTGGTACCAAGTAATGGCCACCGTCATTTGCCCCTACAGAGCGTGTGTTCCAAACCCACCCATGTCACAATTGATGCGTCAGTATATAGGCTACCAGGATGGTTGGCCTCTTCCGCATCAATTCTATCTCTTGTCATATCACCGTAGCTAGTGTAGCTACAGTTAGAGCCAGTCCTTCCAACCGTTGCCCAAAAGGTTCCGCCTCAAGTTATAGTCTCTTGTCAGCAGTCGTATCTTGTCAGCCTATGCACCGTAGTAGGATCACGACACACATGCTCATACACAAGGGCTGACCTGTGGTCTCTGCAATCCTGCTGCCCCCCCTCCCCCTCTCTCAACATTCTGCACAATGAACAGCAGGCTTGGCTTCAGGGTAGCTCTTTTGGGAAGCTTCGAGCAGATGTGTCCGCACAACTTACTGTTGGGCATTGTTGCCTGAAGTTTGAGAAGGGCCAATCACTCCAGGAGCCAAAATAGATGAAGGCGTGTTACCTCAAGTCACCGAACCGGAAAGTGCCGCCAGATTTTGAGGACTGATCAAGCGGTGTGTAGAGAGGCTGGCTTTTCCGCAATCTAGCCTCACTCTCCACAAGAAGCAACGCCTGGTCGGGCAGATCCAAGCAACCAGACGCTGGCCACACCTGCGGACATGCCAAAAGCAAAGGGCCAAAAGGTTCCGTGAGTGCCTCGAGCCGCGCCCACAAGGCCTCGCACAGCCTGAGTTCTTGCTTGGTCGTGGGCTGAGTCATGATCCTGCACAATCGCTGCAGTGTCTTTGGCGTCGAGCCCGATGCCAAGGTGGCCCATCCTCTTATAATATAACCCTCCTCCACGCAAATGATCTCGTCTGACGGAGGACCCTTCCTGGCCGACATGCGGTGTTGCTTGTACCACGTAGTGTTCTGGTTGGATGTAGGCTCCGTCACAGAATACTTCGTGACCTTCCTGACCGTGATGCTGTCTTCCGAGCAGCCCGACGCAATCGCATGGATTCTCTTCACCATGGACAAGTGGGCGGTCACCGATTCCACCTGGAAGCGACCATCTTCTGCACCTCTTCACAACGCGTAGGACGATCGAGGCCAAGCATATTGCCGGCGCCATGCGGATCTTGACCTCGACTGACAAGGTGCATAGTCACATGCGTGTTCATAAGCAGCCGCGCGCTCTTCACGATATGGTCCACATGGGGATCACTCACACCCGGACGTTTGCTTGTCAGCGCCGACTTCAATGTCGCCTCGATTTGGGCGACGCACTGAATGGCAAATTGTCCGGACTCGACCAGTTCGCTGAGCAGGGGCACCATCACTGGCGTGGACGCCCCAAAATCGTGCGTGTCCACTTGGGGTGGTAAATTTGAGAGACCATTGTCCGTATCTGCGAAAGACCGTCCTGATGAATCAGAATCATATGTGTCCTGGCACCGCTGCGCAAGCGGAGAAAGCGATGAGTCGTCCATGGCTGGGTACGGTCAAGGCGAGAGTGTAGTGGACTGTCTTTGACCAAGCCCTTGCTGGATCAAAGTCAGTGTACGCTTGTTGTCGGTATTGAATGGAGCGAGCTCCATAGGCTAGCCGAGAGGCTTACAAGGTGTAACAGAAAGGAGGGTCGGTCAGAGCGCGTCATCAGTAGGTGCATATTAGCCCCTCGCGGTTTACCGTGGAGCGAGATGGGACCCTTTGATGCCAGGGACACAGGGATACCGTCTGTGAGGTCAGGAGGCAGCTCGCGAAGGGGCCCATGCGAGCTCTGAACGCGAGAGAAGACTGTCCGGTTGCAAGCGGCGGTCCAAGACTCGTGCGTTCAGGACGACAATGTTCAGGACGGTGCCAAAGCGGACAAGCGCTCGGGCGTGCGTTATATCGCCTCCTAGTACCCCTAAGTCGGGTAGTTTATTTACGCAATCCATGTGACCCTCAGAGTTGTCCGGCCGCACGTGTGCGTGGCTTGGCCTATCCTGTTTGACGCCAAGTGCATTCTCTTGTGTCCTCCGGAGATGACGAACGCGAGGTAAAAACATTCATTCGCGAGTCTGTGTACACGAGTGTTTATCAAAACTCGTGTATATCAAAAGGTCTTGCTATGCTCACGAAGTAATATCACAAACGACCCCGTCTGCTGGCCAAACAAGATTGGACGGTCAAAGTGCTCGGGAGCCTTGGGTTCCCTTGTCTTTGTCCGGCTTGTATTTTTTTTATCAGCTGCGCGATTCGGCCAGGACGCGGGAGAGTGCTGCTCTCTGTCCCTGCTTCCCCCGCTGCGTCCGCCTTTGTCGACGCCTCACCTGCGTCCTCGGGTGTGGACGTCGGAGGCTCGTAAGGCGGGGTCCTATCAGCCATCTTGGCGGCACCAGCCGCGATAAGAGAGACAAGCTGTGGATACTTGAACCAATCTTTGTCGGGAATAATGAGATCGTCCGTGACCTCTGCGAAGCGCTTGGTGCTCTCGAGGGCGGGATTGACATTCTGCCACAACGCTTTGCAGGCGGGGAGCTGACTTTGGGTGGGTTGAGTCAAGAGTGTGCACAGACGTTTTTGGGTCACTGCAGTTGATCCGCTTTTCAGCGCTATGCCTGAGTCCGCTTTGCCTGTTGGTTCGCCGGACGCAGCCAAATGAAGAGCGCCCCACGTGGCGGGCGCGACTAATGCGCCGACTGAGTCAGCTGATCTATGCAGTGTGATCAAGTCCTTGCTTTGTGCAAACGAAGTCGGTACATTTAGGCGCACCTTGGTCAGCAGGTCCTCGTGCGAGTGGTTGAGGTACCCTCGGCTTGTCACATGCATCGCGATGTGTATTGAGATGAGCTCAGCCGCGAGATGCATCAACTTGGACGCTTCCGTGTCGAGATCGACCTCGGAGGGTAAGCCTTCGATCGTGTTCAGGGCGGTTTCCATCTCTTTGGACTTGGCGACTGCCGAGTTTCCGTAATCAAAGAGTCGCTTGTAAATGATCTTGTTTGAGTCGGGTGGAAGTGGGCCCCGCCAAAAGTCCCGCGTGATAGGCTGCTGAGAGCTGGACATGGCTGGATGTGTGAACTGTGGCGGGTCCAAAGTAATGCAGAGTGTAGGGCGAGACATGCGTCGCGAAGGAATCAGGTACGCTAAACGGTCAGAGCTATATAGCATAGGTGGCGCCATTGCATGCTGGTTAGACTTCCACCGGACTCGAAGGATAACTTGGACACGGTGTTACGTCATGAGTGGTAGGACATCGCCGACCTCGCTTGTGTAGCGCTCGGTGGAAGGTATGGCTATCAGCCTCCGAAAAACGCTGAGCCCTGATGATGTGGAGAAGGGATCATTGCTAACCTCGCTACACAGCTTTGGGTGGACCGTAGAATGTTGTATCTGCGGGGTGGAGACTCGCACAGCTGGTCAAAGCAGCCCCGGCTGCAGACTGTTCAGTGGGAGGCGCGACCATCAACAATGCGGTAGAGGTCTCGCGTGGGACTGGGGCGACGGGAAATGGGGGCGATTGCTAGTGCAGTCTCCATATCTCGGGTATCCGGGGAGAAGACCAAGACCGTATGCGCTAGAAGGACCTCGCGCTAGAATTGGGAGCAAGCGGTGCTGTATGGCTTATCTCGGTCATAGCTTGGGAGAGCTCGGTCACCGAAAGGTAGAGCAGCCTATCTGCGAGGCACACGTACAACAGCCTTCGTCTAAGGTGGGCATGAGGCAAGGTGGATGAGGGTGTACCTCGGACGCCGCGTGTCGAGGTCCGGCCGATGGCGAGATCGAAATTGGTGCTTTGACCATGACACTGAAATCCTCTCCGCGTGCACCATACTAAAGTATACCCCGAAGGTATACGTGTAGTCAAGCCGCATGTCGATCTTTGTGATCTTTCACTACCGACGATACATCAAGCTTCATATAGGCAGGGGCACTCTCCTCCACTGACCATCTCAACCGGCCGTACTCTCGAATGCTCACGGGCTCTGGGGCGATCCTCCCCCTGATGTCCGCTTGAAAGCGGTGTTGCGAATAAAACCCCGATCATCGTGTCAGGCTGGACGTTGGCTCATTGGCTGTCCCTGACTTTGGTCCGACCAACTCCTTTATTCCGTCACTGAGCTGCTGTTTGAGATTTCGGAAAGAGAAGCCGCGACTTGTGGTGGCAAGCGACTCGGTCGGCTCATTTTGAGAGGACTGCAGAGGCTGTTGCGACAGCTGCCGCTCGACCATCTCTGCGTGACCTTCCACAATGACATTCACCAGCTCCATCACCTCCATCTGTTCGCGGAAGGCAGTCACCAGCGCTTGCTGCCCTTCTGACCATTGCAAGATACGGTCCACAATTGGGCCGCTTTCTTCCAACAAGGCCACCCGGATAGGGTTCAGCTGTGGAACACGACTCAGGCTGTTTTTCAAGAGAACCTTAGCGTAACCCACCGACTCATCCGACTCTTCGGACAGGTTTGTGCCGTCAGAGATCTTCACGGCTCCGGCTAGCACCAGCTGTAGCCCAGTCAGAGTCTTCGACAGCGTCTGCACAGACGCCAAGCGCTCTTCCAGCTCCTTTTGTGTCTTGGGCGCTGACCGCTTAGATCGGGCTGTGAGCTCGTCCTCCCATTGTTCGCCTGTACCGGATCGCTCACCCAGGGACGGCCTCCGCATGCCGAGATCACCTGCAATGGCTGCCGCGACATATTTCATGACTTCCTTCGCGTAACCTTTTTGCGAGATAGGACCGTCGGACACCTTGATCATCTCGTCCAAGTGGAGACCAGCATCGGTCCATCTGATTGACGTCCAATTCGTGAGACCGGATGGCGGCGCCAGCCTCCTGTCAGGCAAGGGACTCGTTGGACTCGATATCGGTGTATCGCTTGGGGAGCCATTCGAGGCAGTGGTGACTGACGACTGCGACATGGTAGCACGGTGGCGTGTGGTCTGTTGAGTTGAGAGGGCATACATGGAGTCACAGCGCTATCGTATATAACTTCACCTTGACCAAGGCTGAAACTCCCTCATAATCCCTTCACATCAAAGGACCCGCACAATCAATGCGTCATGCGTGCCTACCGGTCTGCTCCTTGCCTTGAGGTAAGTGGCAGTGTGGCACGAAGGCAATTGCTAAGTATGGCAAAGGCCTGGCTCACCGTTCCATCCGTCTTTGCCGGGGGTACCGAATAGGACTGACCTCTGAGGCATGAAACCCGATCGCGCGACCAAGCTCTCGCCCCTACACTGCACCGATGTCCGAGCCCTCCATGCAGCAGGCCTTTGGCCGTCTTGCATCATGTTCTACTCCGGCACATGGCTAGATCCTCCGTATTCCCGACGGTAATGAAACGACACTGCGTAGACTCGAGGTCAGATGCACGTAGTAGACCCGTCAGACCCCCCTGGGCAGAATCGTAGTGCGTGCGCGCCCAGGCTGGAAGCGATGGCAGCTGCCGTATCGAATGTCGTGGGGGGGGCGAGAATCGCGCGCTGTCCATCGTACCTGGGCCTGGGCTTGAAGTCCGTGAAACCTTGGCAAAACGCTTTGTCGACCATCACCCGAGAGGACATGCCTCGTAGGCGATGATGCACTAGCCCAGGGCATGTTGTGCCCCGACACGCACGTGTTCGACGAGCGTCAATTGACACGATGGCCGACACGCTTGTGCCGTCGCACCCTTCGCCGCCCAAATCACACCCTTACCCAGACATTGCTGTTGCTCAAAAGACTTGCGCCATGAAGCTGGCCCCCAGAGACAAGAAGCTCAATTACTGACTACAACATGTCAGAAACCCACACAGATGTAGATCAGGCTACCGCCTTCCGCGTGGAGTGATTGGGCAGATATGCTTTGAGCCGGCATTCAGCCAATCTCTGGCCCCGAGCAGCGAATATGACCCTTGGTCTGATCGCTCGCATGGGCGTTGATACAGGAGATTGGAGTCTTTCGAAGGTGAGGGAATTGCCGAGACCAAATGTTCACCATTTGAGCATGGACACTACAAGCATCCATGCCTTTGCACCCCTTATATCACGTACCTACATCTCGCGGAGTCATCGATCTTGGGCGAGCTACCGAGACGGCTCGTGTCTGTATCCGGGATGATGCTTGACTCATTCCATCAGGGCGTCGAGTACATCAGATAGAGGCTGCGTGCAGCGGCGATATGCGGTAGACGTGCGATTTGATACAACAAGTATGAGTAGACTGCGTCCGATCATGACGCAGGCGCGTCATGATGGGTCCGCCAACTTCAGATCTCTCTCGATTGCCTTCTGTAGCTGGCCTACCTCCGGGTCCTCGTCACCCTCGCCGTCTCCGTGTGAAGCTGATGAGGTCTCATCTGGGCCTGGCGTCACTTCTGGCGCATCGCTTGCCGCCGTGAGGACCTCCCGCCCAGAAGGACCAGGTTTGGACCCCTCTGCCAGATTGTCCACCCTCTCCTCGTTGACAGTCCCGCTGGACGCCGGTTCCGTGGTGAATTCCATGCCCCGCCATTTCTCCTCCAGAGCGACCCTCCCCTCCGCGATCATCTCATCCAGCTCGTTCTCCCAGCCCAGCTCGGCGCACAGCTGCCGCACGCCTTCGTCCGCATCCCCCTTCCACAACATATCCCCTCGCCTCCCCCGACCTCTGCCCATAATTCTCGCTAGATGGTCGTCCATTCCACCACCACCCGACTCCAGCGCCTCAAACGGCCCGACCGCCTCACGGTTGATCAGTAGCCTGGGTACGGACGGACCGGCCTTGTCAGGTAGAAGCGAAAATGGCTGCACCTGTAGCGACGTCCCTATGACGATGATCAGGTCGGCCTTGGTCAGGTCCTGCTGTCAAGTGCCTGCTTTTCGTACCGTCGCCAGCTACACTGCACTCACCGACAGGTGCTTGAAGAACTTGTCCGGCAACCCCTCCCCGAAGAACACGATATCCGGCTTCACCAGACCGTCGCAGTCGTCCTCCGCACAGCGCACGATCTCCCCTTTGCGCACTCCCGAAGCCAGCACGTATTCTGTCGAGGTCTCCACGCCACATTCCAGGCAGTGAGCCGTTGCAAATGAGCCGTGCGCCTCGATGATCTTGCCGGCGGGCAGGCCGGACAAATGTTCGAGGGTGTCGATGTTCTGCGAAAACACCCGGCGCAGTACGCCTTTCCGGTGTAGCAGATGGAGGAAGTAATGGGTGGGGGTAGGCTGTAATCAGCTCTGTGAGATCCATCCATATGTGTTGAGCGGGCGGTACTCACGAAGTGCTTTCCAGGGTAGATCTCCTTCGCCAGTGTCCAGAAAGGCTATCATCAGCGCCGCTTGTCCAATCGCCTACACCCAGCGACGAATTTAACCTCGGATCGCCGAGTTACACATGCCGTCCACTTGCAGACGCACCTTGGGATTCTTTCTAAAGTACCCGAGCTCAAACACCGCTTCCGGGAAGGGCAAGTTCAGCGCCTGGAGGTTCGCATAAAGCCCCGTCTCTGGGCTCCGAAAGTCCGGAATGCCCGCTGAGGTCGATATGCCAGCTCCAGTCAAGACGACGATGTTCTTTGCTGCGAGTCAGTTCGCGGTCTGCCGTGGTGTGACCTGTCGCGACTCCGAGGCCTGAGGGCCGGTTGACGAGGAAAAGACGAGAAACCGGAACATACCTTTACCAGCGGTGATCAGGTCAGCGACGCTCTTGAGGGCAGCCGCGCTCGTTCGGTCCGCCTCCGGTCCAGACTGGCCACTGCTCCTACCCGCCGATGAGGGCTGCGATGCCGTGCTCGAATCAGACGGCATGCTGCTGATTATTGCGTATATAAGAGGGTGGATGAGCGTAATGCAGTCGACAGCTAAAGTGGAGGTCCGGCAAGTGACGTAATGGCAATAACGGCCCGCCAAAGAGGGGGCATGACCCTCACTGTACTTTCTCTTCTTGCTGCCGCCGCAGAAGGTACGATCACATAGCATGCTGCACGAGTTCATGCAATGCAAGTTCATGCAAGATCATCTATGACGTCCACTACCTCGCCCGGCATGCCCGCAGTCGGTCTGCGCTAGCGCTTACTTGGGCTCAGACTCATCGGCCTCAACCCCTTACTCTCCGGCGCGGCGCCCGTTCCGCGCAAGCTAGCGTACTTGCTCCCGAAGAAGCTTCCGATCCCACTGCCTACTGCTCCGAGCGTCTTCCCCAGGTCCGCTACAGCCGCGCCTGTCGGAGTCTGACCCTCTGCCGCTGTCGCACCGGCCGGAGTCGTTCCTGGTGTCTCTGCGGAGCCGGGAGTGGGCGACGTGACGGCGCGCTCAGACCGTTCTTTCTCTCGCCGCTGCCGCTCCGCTTCTATCCGTGAGGAGAGGTCATTCCGCATCCCGTCAAAGGCCTTGAAGAGACTAGACGAGCCGCTCGCGACGGCGGATGAACCTGCCGTGAAAGCCGACGTGAGCGCCGCGCGTGTCGGAGCGAGCTGCTGGTCGATGTGAAGATCGTGCAGACCCTCTGCTCATCAGCTCGGGCCGCTCTGGAGCAAACGCTAGCTGACCTGACAAACGTAGTCCCAGGTCCGACACAATTGAGGCTTTTCCATCACATGGATGTCTGGTGGTAAGCTGTACCGAAAAATCACATTTCTCAACTGCTCACTTTGGCTCGATGATGTCAAACAGCGCTGGATCCGTACAAGCGTTCCACTGCTCAAATGCGGGTGTTTCCCGGAAGGCCGCAAGCCACAATTCACCAAACGAATGCAGCACGCCGTCTTCTCCCGCTGTCGTCAGCTCGGCCCGTTACATGCGCTGCAGCCCGACTCACATAGTCCAACAATAGTCATATCCTGCGCCTGGCCCTTGGTAACGAAATCGGTGTACTTGATCGATGCCAAAGCAGCACATAGGTACTCTTCGAAACGTTGCCGCAAGTCATCGTCACTACCACGGAAGCTGTCATGAGCATCGTGTGCGCGTACAGATAATAGCTCACGTCGTCCTCGCACCATCATCCTGGGGTCAGCGGGTGATCGTATAGGCAGAGTATAAACTCACAACCTCCCACGTCTCCTCCACCGTCTTGACCACATCATCCATCCATCGCCGATCGGCAGGCGTAAGCCCGACAAGCCTCTCGAGCTTGGGATCTGCGAAAGTGAAAGAGACGTTCTCAATCTGCTATCAGCTTTCTCGCGCTTCTGTCCATCTTGATACTACACTCACATTCACGAGCAGGTCAAATTTGCAGTCGCGTTGTTGCGTGACAATCTGATTTGTCGTTCCAATCAGCCAAGATCGTGTCTTGAGCGTGTCAACCTGTTGCAAAGGAAGATATGGCTGGAAGAAGGCGTCTTTCCCGAATAGATGAAGAGCTGGCTGTGAGCTTCGCTCAGAGTTCACCATAAGCCAGCTTACGCAGACCAATGTACTTCAGAAGACTTGACCGATCTGACGAGCGGAGCGATGTAGGTCGTACTCGTGGAGCCTTGAGGTCAAGATCGGGATGACCTGAGTCTCTCAAGCTCAGAAGCAGTCCTGTGCGTGAGCCGAATGCTGTCCATTGGCGAGGTCGGCGCGAAGAGCTCACCAGGTATGAGCGACACAAGTGAATACTGGTACGTGCAGAGCATCTCGACTGGGTATCCAAAGAGCATTGTCTATGTGATGAGCTCTTATGCAAATTTAAAAGAGTCTAGCTGACGTACGCGCTTCTGCAGTAACAGCATTTTCAGCAGGATCAACGTCTTGTGCCGGAATTTGTGGACAAGCTCTCTCAAGCTCGTCCCTGAGGTAAGCCTCATTCGCATTTCACCTTGCCAGCGACGCACCCATGTAGATAGCACTCTCGTCGCTCTTTCCCTCTAGGCTGCCCTCCAACGAACTGTAGAAGTCCTCGATGATCTCAGTCTGCGTGAAATCACTGCGCGTTAGGTGTTTGTGACAAAGTCAAAGGAGCTCACCGTTGCGCGAAGTACGCTCGCGTCACAACACCGAGCTGATCACTGAAGTCAGAGCAGCTCGCGAGCAACCGTTCATACGGACCGTATAGGGCCCTGTCACGTCAGCTACCAGCTCGGGCGAAGAAGACGTGATCTTACGAAGACAGGCTGTGATGCAATGACTATCACCGCCTTCTGCACCGTACTCCGCGTAACATCGCTCGGCCGTCTTATCAGCTCCGAAGCCGGCAGTTGCCGATTGCACCTGGTGTTAGAGATATCCTTCGAGCATGATGTCATGAAACGTACGAAATACCGAAAAGAGTCTGGCCAGCTGGGACATCCGTGTCGATATCCTTTCCGCTTGGCATGTACGCGCAGTGCTAGACCATCAGCTCTGGGCGAACGCAGCTGGTCTTGCGCACAAAGTACGAGTAGTCCTCCTCGCTCTTGCCGTCAGCTACAATCGACTGCTTCGGTCGACCAACTCACAAGGTGGGCGCCATCTGGCAGAGCCAAGAAGGGCAGAAGGCGGCTTAATTCTTCGTCGTCGTTCAGTGCGTCGTGCAATGATGGCGGATAAGCGAACTCGACAGTGGGTCCGACCTGATGTCAGCTGCTCGTCCACATTATGCAAGGAAGTAGCCTTTTGGCGGTGTACATCGTCTCAGTCAGATCGCCCAGCTCCGCTCATATGCAGCTCTGCACCCTTCAGAGGCAGGTGTGGACTGGCAAAGGACTCACCAAGTGGTTAAAATCCACAACCGCAACGCCAAGAACAAGCGGACAATCTTGCGCACGTCCACTAGTCACCGTCGAAGCCGATGTCGAGGCGTGTTTCCCGAGGTCCGGCCGTCCTGCTCCACTGATCCCGAGCTGGCTCGTGCTTGAGCTCCTTGAAGGCGACGTAGCGAAGGAAGAAGACGCAGCTGAGAACCTCGAAGTCGTGAAGTCGTGCTTTGGTTCCGACTGGGCCGGGGACGCCCAAGGGTCGCGCGCCTGATCAGGCCCATCGTCGTCCAGCGAGAGATCCTCGTAGCCCGATGGGGAGACTGGCCGGTCGTCCGTTATTGTCGTCGGGACTTGCATGATGAGGATGTCTACGGGTTTCTGCGCAGCTGGTCGACTACAAGGCTTGAAACATGTGTGAGTCGCGTAGCAGGGCGCGCCGCAATGACGCACAAACGCTTCTTCGTCGGCGATCGCCGATATGAGATTTAGAGGAACGAGCCGTGACGGTGGCCACGCATCTTTCGATGACTTCCAAGAGCTCAGACGACTCATCATCGCCATCGCCGACATGAGCTTCCTTGGTATACGCCAGTTGACGGCTTCGTGCTCAAGATCGGTCTCGCGGTCGTCGGTGCAGTCGACTCCGAGGACTCCGTTCCAGGTCAAGCGGTTCTCGTCGACCGAGCCGCCGCCAGCCAGACATCCTATAGGCCGGATCATACCTAAGCGGATTGCTGTGCGCGTGCCCCGCCAGTCAGCAGACGAAGTGCCTCAACAAACAATATGGCAGCCGATAGTGGTGAGTTCCGTTTTGATCCCCTGGCCATCTGAGCATTCACCCTACGGAATTATGTCCCCCGGCTCGTCCTCTGTCGCTGAGGTCCGATGCTGACGCAACAGTTCTGCCTCGCTCTCGGTGGTGGTGGATACCTCCTTGCTGCGCAGTATACCAACAGCGACACGGAGGCATGGTCTCAGAAGCTTGGAGCCGGGAAGTGGTGGCGCAGAGGACAAGAGCAGCCGTCGGATCGGGAAATCACCCGAGCAAAGGTGCTCGAGGAAGCCAAGGTGTGTAGTCTGTGTAGCCGTCCGACAACTTCGGGGTCCACTGACTCTCAGCACGCGCAACAGGTCGCCAATCAGATCCCAAAGACGCTGTCTTTCCTGCCGACGCCCGTCATCGTCCCTATCCTGCGCATATACGTCATGACCAAGGAGTACATGCTCAACACGCCGCCAGCGCAGCTCGTCCCACTCCAGATCATCGCCGGGATGGGTGTCGTCTTTCTAGGATGGAAGATCCAGGGCCTGGAGCCATGGATGCGGCGGTGGTGGCTGCATCGACCGGTGATGCTTGGCGGGGCTAAGCAGAAATGGGCCGAGACTGTGACGCTCTTCACCAGTGTGGTACGCCTCATCTTCTCATGACTCTTCTACAGAGCTTACCAGCAGCTATCGCACCAGAGTCTCCCGCACTTCGCCTTCAACTCGATTGCCCTCTCCTCCTTCGGCGCCGCCGCCTACTCATATATCGCCTCTCCACCTCCATCCTCCGAGATCATCTCGTCATCAACGCACACCCCACACTTCCTGGCGTTCCTGCTCGCCGCGGGCCTGACCTCGTCTCTGGCCTCCCATCTGTATACTAACATCTTCCGCCTCCCCCGCCTGATCCGCTCGATCCAGAACCCAGCACGGCTTTCCTCGCCACAGGCCCTGGCCTCGCAGCAGGCTATCCTGCCGTCACTAGGCGCAAGCGGAGCAATCTACGCCGCGCTGACACTCACGGCGTGTGCGTATCCCGAGACCAGCGTGGGCATCATCTTCGTCCCGTTCATCTCGTTCCCCATCGGACTAGGCGTGTGTGGCATGGTCGCCGTCGATGTGATCGGCCTCCTTCGGGGTTGGAGGTGAGTTTGAGAACTCGTGAAGGGAGGCGAGACGCTGATGGGTAGGCTGTTCGACCACGTTGCGCATCTCGGGGGAGCGGTCTTTGGCGTGGTCTACTACCAGTACGGCCGCGAAGCGTGGGTTTGGCTGCGGAAGAAGCTAGGCGCCTCGACACGGGAAATTGGGTGGTTCTGAGTGCTCGCGCCCACCGTACGACGACGCGACAAGAAGTCGGGCGCTGTGCGAATCATGAGAACCCATATTGAATCATAGACAATATAAACATGCGGTCGTGTCTGCTACATGTATACAGTATAGCTCAGCCATCCGTGTCCACTCTTCGCTCTCGTCGTGATACCCGTGAGATTGACTCCTTCGGTAGGAGGCGCTCTGCCTGCGGAGGCCTTCATCCAGATCAATGATACTACAACCCCGCCACCTCCCTCGCCTGCTCATCGTCAAACTCCTTCTTGGCGCGCTCATACCCATCCCTCTCCATCTCAGCCATCTTCTCCCTCTCCTTCTCGCTCATCTGGCGCAGTTCTCCCTCCTGGATATACCCCACATCATCCCCATCTTTCAACAAGAAACCCTCTTCCTGCTCCGTCGCCTTCTCTTCGCCCTCCTTCTCGCTCGATGCCTTCTCTTTCTTCATGTTCTGGAGGTACACCTCCGTCTTGCGCTTGTAGTACCCCCTTCGCTCGTCCGTGTGCTTGTCGGCCTGCTCGAACAAGCTGACGATCTCTGTCTTCTGCTCAGGGGACATCGCCGCCGCTTCGAGATGCGACAAGCCGATACGGGGCTCGCGGATGATACGAGAAGGCGTGCCGGATACTTTGCGGCGCATAGAGAGGTATGCGCCTTGCAACGGAAGGGCGAAGGCGCCAGTGATGCCTGGTCTCAGCGTTGTCCTTCGGCCTTGTGTACGTCCGTTGAGGCGACTTACCAGCTGCAGGTCGTGCCCAGACGTTGATATCTGGTATTAGGATGATTCCAAGCAGGGACGCGACGACTCACAACTCCGACCCATGCCCTTCAACACCCCCAGCGCCCCCTCTTTCTGACCACCCTTGATCGGCTCAGTGGCAAGGCCGGTAATACCATCCCACCATCCATAAGCCAACCCCTTGCCCGCCTCGCGCACTCCGCTGACCAGCCCATCGATTTTACCCTTCTCTCGTACGTCTGAGCCGATCTTGCCGGGAATCATGTCGAATCCGGAATGCACACCCGAGAAAAGGTCCACGACACCTGGATGTCAGTCATTCGTTGCCGGTCCGCGGGGCAAACTCACCCTGCGGCATTGTGGTGGCCAGCGTGGTAGCGCCTTTAGCCTGAGTATCAGCTCCATCGCTGTCAAGCAAATACCGATGCCTACCGGATCAAACATCGAGCTCATGGCGCCTGAGGATACAGCCATGAGGATGGCACTCGTACCCTCGGTCTTCATGTCCTTGGAGCGCCATCGTGGCTGATACTCCTTCGCTCCTGCCTGTCAGCATCCTAACTTAAACCATGCGTAACACGTACTGAGCGGTTCCAAATCGTCCAGCTTCAACTTGCCCGCTTCCTCGAGCACGATCCCCGCTGCGCCGGAGAGTCGTAGGAACTTCTCGGGATACCACCATCCCCCCGTCTTGTTCGGCTGAAGGTCACACCTGCCTGTAAGAAACCAGTGGCGTGAATCGGCAAAAGACTCACCTCATAGTCTTCAAGGGCAAGTGCTTGTGGAAGCTCTTGACGCCTTTCTCCTCACCCTTCTCCGCCCGGATCTTCTCGCCCATCTGCCCAGCGGCGATCTTCGCTTCTTTTGATACCGCGTACCGGATTGCACCTGCGAGCTTCTCCGAGGTCAGCTCTTTGTGCGGGATCGGCTCAGGTCCAGCGGCAGCGCGATGGATCATCTCGCCCCAGAACCTGTACGGTCAGCGCGGCTCGACGAAGATTCTTGGGGATGCGTACTTTTGATCGCCGAAGAATGGAACGACTATTGTTGGCAGTCCATTTCGCAAGCCTATCGCGGTCGTTCCAGCTCCTGGCGCTCAGCTCTCGCTCGACGGGTGTGTCGTGCACAAGGACTTGCCTCCGTGGTGACAGACCGCCGAGACCCGTCCGTCCGCGAAGAGCCAATCGTGCGGCACATTGCCTGGTCTCAGTCGCGCATTCTCAGCCAACCCAGCGAAAGCCTCACCTTCCAAAATGAAGACTCCCTCAGGTATTTCTGTACCGCCAAGGCCACCCCATCCAGCGCTGACCAGTGCCCTCACGCCCGCCTCCTTGACAGCATCGAAGATCGTTTCTGCTGTCGGCGCTGTCCATCTCCGCTCATTTGGCTTTTTGACTCACGGGTCATTGCAGCAGCATCCTCTACTACCACGGATCCGAAGCTGGTCGTCAGTCACACCCATAAAAAAGTCTTAATATTCTTACCCGATATATACAGGCGGCTCTCCTTCTTGCAAGAACTTGGCCAGCTCGTCGTCCGGCTTGAAGTCGCTATCGCCCTCAAGGAAGTAGAAGCCAGAGATATCTACCGTTGACTTCGGTCACATGGTACTCGATGACACGTACCAATGTGCTCTTTCCAGTCGTCCGGTTTCGGGATCAGACCCTCGCTCCAGCAATACGTCCACGGGACTTTCAGCCTGTCCAGAATGGACGGTCCCGTCCTGACCGACAGTGGCTCCAGGCCGAGCGTGAGACCCCGGAAAGCGTTGATGATATCTCCCAAACCCTGCCAGGTCCTGATGTTAGCGCACATTGCTCATCTGTCTCAACTCACATCATGTCGGCGAACGAGAAGGTGAGTACGTTCGTGAGTCCCTTCTCCGCGTTGGACTGCTTGATGTTGACCAGAGGGTGGTTAAACGCCGTCGAGGGGGACCATGGCATAGCTGCCATCAGCAACATACGCATATGTCGTTAGAGACGCACTGAATGTCATGTGCAGAGGCAACCCAAACGCCTCTGCGATGTGGCAGTGAGCGAAAGCCGGAGGGTTTGAAATGATCGCATCGGCTGCGAACGGCCGCGAAGTAACGGGGTCGGGGCTGTATATGGAATGGTAGAACCCCTGCAGCATCGCAGAGGTCATCTTCCGCTTCGAGCCGACATCGCCGTTGGTCAAAGACGCCCAGCCAGGCAGCAACCCGGGGTCTGATGTTAGTCACCGCTCTGTCCCGGTGCCGGCAGCATCACGCACTCTTAACCATGTACGCCATGAGTTCCTTAGGATTGCCGCCAATGTCGAAGAACTCGAGTCTTCCCTCGAGGTCTTGCCCGTTCTTCCCCTTCTGACCCTTCAGCCGCTTCCCAATGCCCAGCACGAAGTCCTTGAAATCCGGGTGTGTGGCGATCCGGACGCGGTGGCCGTGCGAGTGGATCATGCTCAGCGCGAGCGAGAGATACGGCTGCACGTCGCCTGTGGTCAGCTTTAGTCTCTCAGGGCTCCACGAGGCTCTGGCTCACCCCGCGAGCCGACGATGAAGATGACGATGTTCAGCGGCGGACAATCCTCCCCTCCGGACGGATCCGTCCCGTACTCCTTGACCGGCACAGCGTAATCCTTGTGTAGGTCCGGTACACTCTGCTTCAGATCGACCCAGATGTTGATCATACCCTCATCGGTCATGGATGCACGGGATGATAGCCCCGGGCCCTCTTCCGTGAAGTCCGTGTAGTCTAGCATCAACAGCTACCCACCGCGAGGTTCCAGCATGCCCACCTATCTGCGGGTCGATCTCCACCTCCCCGACTTGGGCCTTCCGCTTCAACATCTTCTCCAGCATCTTGACGCCCATATCTCCCCCTTTACCCATCGTCCCTCCGGCAACTTTACCGTCCTTGCTAACGGTCTCCGAGCC
This sequence comes from Papiliotrema flavescens NRRL Y-50378, assembly GCA_000442785.1. Taxonomy (NCBI): domain Eukaryota; kingdom Fungi; phylum Basidiomycota; class Tremellomycetes; order Tremellales; family Rhynchogastremaceae; genus Papiliotrema; species Papiliotrema flavescens. The sequence goes on from CAUG01000683.1 coordinate 16,806, forward strand.
GGTCGAGCCGGAATGGGCTGTCTCGGTCTCGGAAGCGGAGGCGTCGGCGAAATCATATTCGTCGTCGGAGGGGTTGTCCCGCATATGCGGGGGCGTCTTTCGGTCGGTCATTGTGCGTATTTGTATGTATAGTGACGGTGCATCGACACGAAGCAGCCGCGCTGCTTGTGCTTGTTGCTAGGCATGCAGTGCAGCACAGAATCCCGTCGTACGGTGATCAGCGGATTCCAGTGATGCGTGATGACGCGTTGGGCTCCACACCGTCACAGCCAGGTCACGTGATGCCAAGCGGCCTCCGCCCCAATGCTGTGGTCTATGCCTCGACAACAGTGTACAACCCTTGAGTCCAGTGATGGGACGTGACGCTATGTGCTGCACCACTATGGTCGGTGGCCCAAGCCCTTTACTCTGGTCCCGTACGTCTCAGGCCCGCTTGTCCGGACCTGCGAATTCAACATAACATAGAAATGTGGCCCACCATTTGCGTCACTGTCTCAACATTCTTTGCTCTCGCGCTCCGTGCCACTTTCTCACCCAGCCCGACCCCCTTGAAACCCGCCTCCTCCCAAGTTCCGCCTGCACCTTTGCGACACGAAAGCCAGGAATACTCGCTTTCTCCCAGCTTCGCCGGTTCTTGCATGTGCCACTCGAGAGCCGCGTCTTTGAACGGTCACTGCGTCCAATCGAGAACATCGTGTGGGTCTGTCCAGAACATCAAGAAGAGCTTTGGCGGCAGAGCCATGGAAATAGAAGTCGCACCCGACTCTGCGTTCCGCACCATCTGGAGCGGCCTGGAATTGACCGCTTCGCCACCCATTACTGTCGGCCAATTTGAGTGGCGATGCGAGGATCGGAGGGCAAACATATCGCAAGCAGCGAGTACATGATTGGTACACTGTTGAACAAACATGGATAATTACAATTGCGCTTCGGCCTCCTCGTACAACTTCTCTAGATCCCTCATCCATTCCCGCTGCGCTCGCTCTTTGCGCCGCTGTTCTGTCCGCCTAGTCCGCAATGCCTGCGCCGCAATCGCATTGAGCCCGCCCGGGCCCACATTCTCCTCAACGAAGGCGTCTTTCCATCTTTGTGGCAAGCTCGGGCGGCGCGGGTCAATGTCCACACGCGGCATGGGGTTGAAACCCGTAGGTACTCCTTCACCCAGCGTAGCCATCCGAGGCTGATATCGCCCAGCCATGGGCATATCCGGCGAATCACGTCCCGGTGGAACCACTGTAGGTGGACCTTGGGCCAGCACAGCGTCCAGGTCCATCGAGACATCCGAATCGTGCCGCGACGAGCGCGTTTCCGGACCTGCAGCAAGCACCGAGAACAGTCCCGTAGATGCAGCAGATGAGCCGCGGCGGCGGGCACTTGGACCTTGCGCCAGCATCTCGTCCAGCCCGATAGACGTGTTCGACGCTAAGCGTCCTCGCGACTTCGACGGTCCTGCCTCTGGCGCTGGAGCTGCGGTATACGACAGTCGGGAGGCTCCGCGCCCGTGAGCGTGTCCTGGCTCGACAGCCAGAGCCTGGGCGAAATCCATCGATACCTGCGACTCGGAGCGGTCTCCCCTTTCGAGATGCTGTGAGACGGGTGTTTCTCCGGGCGCGAAGTTGATCCAGCCTGCCGGTGGTTGGGTCTCGAAGGAAGACCTATCGGACGAAGACGACACGCGAGGGATACCGCAAACGACGCCGGCGGGCTGCGTCGAAGTTCGCCCTTCTTGCCAAGACGATGCCGCGTCTGACACTGCCAGCCGGGACGATGTAAGAGCGCCGGCGTCCGCAGTCGACGTGTCATTTGCGGCCGGGATCGATCGAGAGTTGCGATGCAGCTCGGCGACAGGCGGTGCTGTCGCTGCCAACAGTCGTGCCGGAGTGAAGTTGACTGCGTCTTTCGGTCCGGACCGCAGAGCAGAAATAAAGTCTAAAGATGCCGAAGACGTGCGTTTGATTCGCGCGTCTGGTACTCCCGCCAAAGCCTGCGCAAAGTCCATGGACGCGTCGGAAGCTAGTCGATCTTGCCTGCGGGGGTTGAAACAGTCACCTTCACCGGCCACAGCGGTGTGCCAAGGCATCGAGGGGGTGGCGATCGAGTCGGGGAGCCTCAGGGGATCTTCATATAGTCCCGGCGGGGTCTCGCCGGGCGGAAGGTACGTCGGCGAGTAATTGACGTAATCAACGGCTGGCGGGCGTTGAAGTTCCTCGTCTTTGTCGGAAGTGAGGTTCTTTTCGTTGTGTCCCTGATCCTCTTTGGATCGCATCTCCCATTTCGCTGCTGAAGCCTTCTTGCGTCGCTCTCGGAACAGAAATCGTAAACCTCGGTACAGGCAGGGGTCGACGAAGAGGCACAACTACAGGTCAGCCCTTCATTCTCACGGACTCGCCGCCCAACATACGGCTGCGAAGAGTACTCCTCGGCCGCCACAGAGCAGTCGGTGGAACACGGTCATATGGTACGCCGCTCCGGTGTGGATGCCTTGGTCGATGGCCGTCCAGAGGTCGCCCGCTGCAGTCAGCACTGTATATCAAACACACAGGCCCGACTCACCCGTGACGATGGTGTTGACAACGATGAGCGTCACAGGGTATAGCGAAATGCGTAATGCGACGCCCATGAGCTTGTCTTGAAGCTGGTACATGGCCGCCGTGGGCTGTTCTGGCGTCGACGCAGACGTACAGCCACTGGACGTCTGCGAGCGGGAGTGGCTCAACAGTCGTCGCAAGCCGCCACGTTTCCCTGCGTTCTGGGAGCAAGACGCGCATTGCTCGTCGGAGCACGTGGACGTGATAGCCCGGAAGGACGATAGACGCTGAGTTGCGCGTGATTGCTTGAACAGCTTGAACAAGACCTGTGCTGTCAGCGACGACTCAATATGATCGCGCAAAACACTTACCATGATGACGGAGACGGTCGCGACGATGCAGGATATGATCTGCCACAGGTACTGATCCTCAGCGGGCTGTGCGCGAACTAGAGCGAATACTCACTACGTCCAGGATGAAGTGCCGCACCCGGGTCGCCCGGTCATCTGGCTATTAGAATCAAGAAAGGCCGCGGGGAGGAGACATACCTGAAGTGAAGTAACTGCTCGTCAGCGGAGTTGATCTCTGGGCATCCGATCGACGTACCATGTCCCGAAAACTGGATCCCAGCCAAAGTGCTGAAGGCACGCCGGGATCGTTGGAATGATGATTCCAAGGAATAACGACAGGCCAATGTACCATCGCTCAAGGCCTAGGCGTCAGAATGACAGCCATGTGCGACGTGTGCGGTACTCACGAAGTCGCACCGGATTGACCCCGAACACAATCGTAAGCATCAAGTTGATAGCCACGCAAGTGAAGAGGTAGTTGACGCTATGATCAGCACGTATCCACCAATACCGAGTGGAGGCGCTCACATTCCCACCAACGCAAGCCGGAAGAGGACGCCAGCGCCACATGCTCGTTTCGTGGGATCGACCAGGCCAGTCTGCCATCAGTGGACATGGCCAACTACTGGACACGTGAAGCACGTACAGGCGCGTACAAGGTGATGTACACGATGTCCTGAATGACCTGGGCGACCATGGCCCATAGTGACAGCCGGAATGAGATCCGGTCCAGGTATCCCCGCGCCGACTTATGCAGCCATATGAACCCCGCTGCCGCCAACACCGATAAGCACAGTACCAGCGACACTCCCGCAGCAATGGTAGAGGTCAAGTCGATGAACTGGGGTCAGCGGCGTGCTTAGGTCCCACGAGGTTCCTCACGTGGTTGTGGTGCGGTCGGTAGTGGAAGTCCGGGACCGAGGTCATCGTGCCCGCGAAAAAGGAATAGAATCGCGTCGCGAGGCAAGTTGAGCTGGTTGGTTGCGGGACGCTGACGCCTCTTGGTGATGTTGTTAGCCTAGCCTGTCAGACGGGCTATTCAGCTAGGCTCCTCGTCGAATATGTGGGCCGCGTTTTCCGTCCACTTGAAATCAGAGAACGTTCGTGATCCTTGCCAGATGAAGCTCCAGGCGCTCGACGGTCGTAGCTTTGTTGAGGAATGAGAATTCAACTGGGAGACGCGGAAATTTTCGTCGTCTCTGAGATGGAGTATAGAGGATGTGGTGAAGAGGGAGCTGTAGGCAAATTACATCGCTCAAAGGATCGTCTTCGGGGCAGTGGACCCCCCCATCCACTGAAAACCAAGACATCATTCCCGTGCACTGTGCCTGTTCCATTCACGGCATCCCATCTGCCTGCCTCACGAGCTAGCCCGCACGCCAGGCAGCTAGCGTGCTCGACTCAAGCCTCAAAGCTTCCGGATCACCCTGCCCCGGACCCAGTCGAACGGGCAAAGGTTGTAAACGATGGCCCGAAGCGAGCGCCTCTTGTGTCCCGTGTATGCTTGCCGGCGTTTAAACGTGTAATTCAGCCGCTAACCCTACTCTGCTGAAGACCGACCCGAGCGGGACATCCCTGCGTGCTTTCGCGTCGGGTGAATGGGACCGTACGACACGGGGGGGCTATGGCGTGAATCTTGTGAGCTGGTGTCGAGTACAGAGCCACCGATGAGCCGCATTGGGCGATCGCCTCTGAGCCTATCCGATTTGGTTCCCGGCCTGATTCAGGGATTATTTGGATCCTAATGAACGGAAATTGACTCAGGCACAAACAGGACAACTCGCGGGCGCAGGCCACCACCGCCCATTTTATGGGTACGCCCATAGGCGGCGCCATTGGACTTTGGAGGACACCGGGCGAACGCCAGAGGTGGTCGAGACCACCGATGCATGGCCGTGCATCGGTCGTGGAGCAGCGGGTACTCGCGGTGACCAGCTGACGCTCGGCAGAATGGTACAACTGTCTGTCCAGGTCAACTTCGGTCGCCACCTAATTGCCACGTCATGTTTGACAAGCCAAGATTCTGTGAGCGTGAATGTAAACACACCTCGACGCGCCTGATTGATTTCTTCCCGGTCAACTACCAGCACTTCATTGATTGCCGTCATCGACAATAGGCCTCATTCGCCATGGACCAGCTCGCCACGCCGAGGGCGCCGACTCAGTCCATGCCGGACTCGACGCCCATTACAGATTTCGCGCTCATAGAGTCGCAGAAGGAGAACATCCGGCCACACGCCGCCGGCCGATCCGCCGCGACACTGAGCAATCTGTTCGTTAAGAGCGAAGCGGATCGAGTGATCCAGGAGGGCCATGCGCAGCACATGAAAGACGTGGAGGAGGCCGAGAGAAGAGATCGTGAGGGCGAGGATATGATAGACGGTTTCGTTGACCTGCTTGACGTGTACAGCCGGTACGTAGCACTGAACTACCCAGAGGCACGTGGTGCAATGCCAGATTGTAGCCCCGCCCCAGGGCAGAGAGCTCACATGCAGATACATCACTTTCACTGTGCAGCATCATCCCTCTTCGGACAACTCGCACTTGCTGCCTCTGCTTGAGAGTACCAACCGACGATTCATTGACGATGGGCGATATGCGCAGGACATACGGTACTTGAAGCTGTGGATTCAGTACGCGAGGCACGTGGAGCGACGGGAGGAGATCTTTTCGATGCTAGGATCAAGAGAGATCGGTACAAAGCATGCGTTGTTCTACGAGGAGTGGGCGACGGCTCTCGAGGGTCTGGGACGGTGCGTCCCACGCCTGTTTCAATGGCAAACGCTAATGGTCAGCAAGAAGCAGGCCGACGGCATCTATCAACTCGGCATACACCGTAAAGCGGCGCCACTGGAACGACTAAAGTCGCGACATGCAGCATACCGACAGCGCATAATGGTGCCGCTCGGTATGGACATCCCAGAAGATGCACCCGTCTCGGCTGCACCCCGCCTCGCTTCGCGAGCGCCCCGACTAGGACCTTCCACCGGGTCGTTGGCCGGAGCGGTGCAGCTTGCCCCATCGACGCGAGTTGCTAGGCCGCACAATGGATCCAAGATGGAGATTTTCTCCGACACAGCGGCTGGTGGAGGAGAGGACGAACCGGCCGGTCCATGGGAGGAGTTTGGCACGCGCGATGGCCGAAGGAAGGAGAACACGTTGGAGGCTAAGCCGTGGGCTGGGGAGACGATGCCTCAGAAACGTTCAATGCCGCGGACACCGAAGATGGAAGTTTTCCGTGATGCCGTATGTCAAAGCCGAAATGACAGGTCTCGAGCTGAATCGTAGGGAGACAATGATGCGGTGCGCGCAACGCCAGCGGACGAGTTGTTCAGCCGTGCTCGAAGCCAAACCAGCGAAGCGGAGATGCTAAGACATGACCCTTTGCGGTTCTTCGACACATCGAGCATCCCGAGCGGCATCCCGTCTCTGCCTGCACCTCCCGCTGCGCGCAAGGCGCCGAAGCCGTCTAAGCCAAGCCAGACGATATCCGCCATTAAGTGGGAGTGCCCGAAAGACGGGCCGGAAGTCAAGGACGCAAAGGGCAAGATCCAGAGAAGGATGTTTGACTGGGATGCCGTGTTCAAGGGCGACGAGGAATGGAGCTTCGAGGAGATTCGAGCGAGGCAACGAGGTCTGTTGGGCAAGGAGTGGCGGGGCGAGGTTCAGGGTTGGGAAAGGACATGGCATGCTGCGGGTTGTGAGTCGAGCCTTACCCGCCATACCATGCTGACCCTAGCATCGACGCCAAAGCCCGTGGAGAAGAAGCGACAACGCCCCCCATCGCCCACTGTCAATACCAAGCTGGCCAACGAGGAGGTCGCGATGATGTTCGACCAGACAATCCACGGTGGAAAAATCCGAGATTCTGACAGCGAGAGCGACGACGAATCGGGATCATCGGACGAAGAGGACCGAGGAGCTGTGGCCATCCCGCCGACACCGTTGCCTGCTCCCGGTGCTATGATGCGGCCCGTGGCGGGTATGGTCCCGCCGACGCCTACCCCTGCACAAGGACTCGGCAAGATCTTCGCGGACGAGAATGCGAACGCGCCACCACCGTCAGCGAAGAAGTTCAACGTGTTCAGCGAAACACCCGCGAAGACGCCGCTGGCTGCCCGGACTCCGCTGGCGAGCTCATCCAAGCCGCGAGCGTTCGGCGTCTTCTCGGACGATGTGGACTCGACGCCGTCCATTAAGTCCCGCGCGCCGTTGGGATCACTGAACATCTTCGCGACGCCTGTGCTTGGCGAGAAAGCGGTACCGGAACGAAGAGTGTTCGAGGATGTCATCCCGGAGGAGCCAGAAGAGGCAGACGAGCAAGTGGCCGTGCCAGTAACGACTAGTCCACCCAACTCTTCTGTGCCGCCCAACGTGTTTGCACCGGAGCAGCCTTTATCCGCTCCGCCAACAGATCTTCCAGGACCTGCGCCGATCGTCCAGGAAACCCTTCAGACCTCTGTAATGCCTATTCCGGCCGAGTCGAGCCGTGATGCCGCATCACACCGCAGAATGTTTGCTACACCTGCGCTGCGCGAGAAGGTGCCGGTCCGGCGCCCTTTGACTGCGTTCACGGAAGAAGCCGAGGATGAGGAGGAAGGAGAGGGTGGTGTCCAAGACGAGGTGGTCCTCGAGGAGTTTGTGAACATCAACGACGAGGAAGACCTCGAGGAGCCGTATCGGCCTCAACGGGGAGGTCGATTCCAGCCAGCAGAGATGATGACGCCAATCGCGGAGCGAACATGCGAGTTCACCCAGATGTCGGCGCTGCGCTCTTCGACCAACACCGTCAGCTCCAGACGGATCAGCACGTCGGACAGCCTCGGCGCACCGGACGGAGGTGACGAGGTTGCGGATGGTCAAGCTGCGCCGATCACCCTGGATGCCGTTGCGGAAGAAGCGGATGAGGGTATGAGCTCGACCCAATTCCGATCCACCCACCACAGCCCTCGATCTAGTATGGGCTCAACATTCTACAGCCCGGCTCATCGGTCTGGGTCCGTCACTGGCGCTGGCTTTGGGCTGCCCGAGGGGTATACCATACCTCCGCGTGCTATACCTGACGAGGCGCACACAATTGGCGTCGAGAGCGACACGATGCACACGGCACGAGAAGGCTCGGTCGACCGCGACACCGACCGCGACACCGAAGCCTTCGTCACGGCGCAACATGGTCTTGGACGCATCCCAAACCCGTGCAACCCGATTGACGACGCGGTCCTCGCGGAACTGCTCGATGTTATCGACCCGCCCTTGGCCGATCTACCTGGATTCCAAGATTTCCGGACATCAACCTTTGACGGGCTGGAGGCGCTGCAGAAGCACGGGAAGAACCGTCTGCGCCGAAGCAGCGGATCCGGCTCACGCGTGTCCATTGCGCCGGAAGAGGGATACGCGCTGGACCTATTCGGCAAGGAGTTCGAAGTCCGCGAGAAGATTGGAGAGGGCGGATACGGCGCGGTCTTCCTCGGTATCGACGTCGAAGCTCGACAGGCCATGGATGACATGGAAGACGATGATAGCGACATCGACGAGGACGAGGCGGAGGCGAAGTGCGTCGTGGCTATCAAGGTGGAGAAGCCGGCGGCGGTGTGGGAGGCGGTCGTCTTGGACCGAATGCACCGGCGTCTGGACGACAAGCTCCGCTCGTCAATCATCGGCACCCGGGGACTGTACGCCTTCGAAGACGAGTCGTACCTTCTGCTCGACTACCATGCGCAGGGCACGCTACTCGACGTCGTCAACAAGGCATCTTCCATGGGTATCGCCCCCGCGACGGCTGGCGCCCCGTCCGCAGTGGACGAGCTCGTTGCTGTGTTCTTCACGATCGAGCTGCTGCGTCTGGTCGAGGGGTTACACAGGGCGAATTTCATCCACGGCGACCTGAAGATCGACAACTGCCTGGTCAGGCTGCAAGATCTTCCTAACGCGGCTTGGTCGCCCCAGTATGCCGCGTCCGGCGCGGACGGATGGTCCGCCAAGGGCGTGAAGCTCATTGACTTTGGCCGGGCCATCGACCTGTCACTGTTCCCTGACGACGGGCAACACCAGCAATTCGTCACGGACTGGAAGGTCGACGAGCGGGACTGCGTGGAGATGCGCGAAGGCAGACCGTGGTCTTTCCAGACGGACTACTTTGGTCTGGCGAGTATCTGCTATTGCCTCTTGTACGGCAAGTACATCGGCACAGAGTGCGTGGGCGGGCGGTACAAGATCGACCAACCGCTTAGGAGGGTGAGTTGGCGTGATCACGCGGGAAAGCGGTCGTGGTAGAGTAGTAGCTGACGATAGTACTGGCAGGGTGATCTGTGGAATGCGCTGTTCGACCTCCTGCTCAACCCTACGACGGTGAGGGGTGGTTCCCTGCCGATCAGTGATGAGCTTGCGGAAGTGCGACGGAGTTTCGAAGGGTGGTTAGAGGAGAACTGCCAGAAGGGCGGCAAGAATCTTCGGAGCATGTTGAAGAAGATTGAGCTGATGGCGATCACGAGCAAAAAGCTGCCGTAGTGGCCGTGAGCCGCTTGTGAGGCGCGAGGCGAGGGCTGATCCGGTCGGGGTGATCTTGTACTGTACGTGCATGCAACATGGACTATTAGTACCACCCCGCGCAACACATATGGCCGCGCATCGAGTGCCAGAGTACTCCTTGTACCGTAGCACACTGCCGCACGACGGCGCGGAGTGGTCGTATCTCCTTATACCCTTGAGTTTCCGCCGGGATATCCCCTCAGGCACGAGTGATGATGCCGATTCCGATGGATTATTGCACGCTCACCAAATCGTCGATCGCACTGGTGTGTCTATTCTTTATCCAAGTTCTGTCAATAAATCGTCCGTGTCTGCCTTGCCTGTTCCCCGACCCCACATAATGGTCCGGATATCGATCCCCACCCTACCGGTTCTACCGCCCCTGCCGCCCTCGGCGCTCACGCAGCTGCCCGCCAAAGCGGCCGCGAGCCACCTGGCGTCGTTCCTCGAGAAGGGCAAGGGCAAGACGGTGATGCTGAGCGGGGCGGGCCTGAGCGTCGACAGCGGGATACGCGCATACCGGGGCGAGGACGGGACGTACTCGAATCCGAATTACAAGTGCGTGCGACGGCGGGGCGAATTGGGTAGATGGCTGAGGATAGGCCGATTATGTATCAGGAGCTGGTGGAAGATACGCCGCGCGGGCAGATGTTCCGGTACGTCTGCTGTTTGTCGTCTAGGTACCATGCTGATGTGTAGAAAGCGGTGTAAGTCAGCGTGAGGAGATATAGTGGGCGCTAACGCCAAGATTGGGCGAGGTCGTTCTTGGGTGTTCGTCCTCCGTCCGGGCAAGAGCGAAGCTGACAACAGTACCCGCCTGTCCGCGATGCCAAGCCGAACCCGACGCACATATACGTCGCGGCACTGCAGCTGCTCGGTCTGGCACCGACACTGATCACGCAGAACGTGCGTACCCGTCCAAGCTGTACAAGGGGACGGGCTGGTCGCTCATGGCAGGTAGACAACTTACACCCTAAAGCCCTATCCCTCCTCACATCCTCGCTCAGCCAGTCCGCCCCGCCGCCGTCGACGCAGATTATCGAGTTACATGGCACGCTGGCCAAAGTCCACTGCTTGAAGCATAGGCATAACCAGTCGCGGGACTCGTACCAGGAAGAGATCGCCAAGCTGAATCCCATGTGGCAGGCCGAGGCGGAGGAGGCGGAGAGGACGGGTAACAGGCCGCGGACGAACCCGGACGGAGACGTGCGTGCGGCCAGGTCTGAATCGGCGATCACGATGAACGGCGGCGGGCAGCGCTGACGATTAGGTAGAGCTGCATGGAGCAGACTACAAAAGCTTCGTCGTGCCCGAGTGCAAGCTGTGCAAAGAGGAGGACCGGCGGAAAAGCATTGTCAAGCCCAACGTTGTGTTCTTCGTGAGATCCCGGCGGTCCTTGGAGGTCAGACACTGATGACAGGGAGAGACGCTCGCACCCGAGACGCGCGAGACCTCGTGGGTACACCCGGCTAGCTGGGAGCATTCGCTGACGTCAGCCTCGACGCGCTCGAGAACGCCTCGCAGCTGCTCGTGCTCGGCACATCATTAGCGACATACTCTGCCTTCCGGCTTGTGAAGCAGGCGCACGAGCAGAAGAAGCCCATACTGATGATCTCGCTGGGTCCGTCTCGGGCGGACCAGCAGATCCCGGGATTCGCGGACGTGAAGATGGACCGGCTAGCAGGACCGGTCCTGCGAACGTACCTCGATGAGGCCATACGGTGTGTCTCAGAGCGGAATATGGCGGGGGTCGAGTGGGGAGCTGATGGCAGGACGAACACGGGGCCGGAGATCGACGCGATCAGGGCGAACTTGGACAAGGGGGTGGTGAAGGTACCGCCCGAGGTGGAAGGGCCGCGGGCGGAGGGGTAGTCCAGAGGATACAGGTACCGGCGGAAGACATCGTAGGCACGGGCATCTTGCATAGCCACTTCAATGCATCAGTAGTACAAAGTGAATGCTCATCGGCGGGAATTCGCCTCTCGAGTCTGGCCGAGCAAGTTCACCCTGCGTGCTCGCGATGAAGCAGCGTCGTCGAAAATCCGATCCCTTGTTGACCGTTGTCCCGTCACTCATCACCAAAGGCAACAGGCAATCTCCAGGCTGAGCCCCACGCACTCACGAAGCAGAATGACAGGTGATGCATCTGACCCAAGCGTCCCTCCGAGACCCCACCCAGCCTCCGCCGCATGACATCGCGACATCACATCCCTCCTCTCTCGCTCCCTGCGCTCCCTCACGTTCTCGTCTCCTTGGCCTGCTCCGCTGCCCGCGCGCCCGCCGCGCCCAGCGCCTCCGCCGCAGCCACCGCCGGGTCCTTTGCGCCGGTCTCTCCGCCCTCTGCCGGCGGCTCCTGGTCCAGCTGTCCCCGCTCCGCCTTTATCCGCTCCAGCGCACGGTACACCTTTGACTGCAGGTAATGCGAGTGCGATGGCGGTTTGCGCTTCGGGCCGGCCTTGGACGCTGGGGGTGTTGTTGGTGTTGGTGTAGGTGTCTTTGGTTCTGGTGGAGGGCCGTTTGCGGCGAAGATTGCGTCGTAGTGCTGCTGTCAGCGAGGAATGGCAGCCGCTCGAGAGCACGACTGAAGGGGGCATAAAGATGCGGTGGAAAGGGCTCTGCGGCCCTGCCAGGCGCGCAGGGGAGCGAAGCTGTCCAGCGAGCTCGCAACCGCATGCAAGGGGATTGGTGGGAGGACAGCTCATGTGAGGCTGCAAAGAACGCATGACGCACCTTCTGAATAATCTCCATCGGGTCCTCCTTCTTCACGTTCAGAATCATATGCGCCTCGTCGATCGACATTTGTTGTTGGATGGCAGCGACCTTGGAGCCGGCCTTCGCGGACGCCGATGACGAGGACGACGAGGACTGGTCCATGCCCTCGGGCTTGTAGTTGAAGTCTGCAGTCAATGTCTGTCTTCATACGGCCAAAGCCCGGTGCGGATCATGGACCGGTCCGCGCAAACCCACTTTTGACCATTTGCGAGCCGCTCGCGGCGGCTGCGCGGGTGACGGCCTTGCCGAGACCGATAGTCAGGCTTGATATTATTTTGGCGACGTTCTAGGCGTCAGCTGGGCGCCGACTTGGAAGCGAGCGAGGTCGCTGACCATGTTGCTCGACTAGGACGGGTTATCCGGGAAGAGGGTTCTGGCGTGCGCGATTTAGGCTGGAGTCGACCGGTTGCAAGGTGCGAGTATGCGATGTGTGTGCGAGATGGGCTGGCGAGATTTCGGCGGCAAAGAGGTGACAGATGCTGCTGCCGGCAAGATCAAGATCGTCCAAGTGATGGGATAAATGGGCGAAAACCACACGGGGACAAAATGAATCGTAATGCCAGATTACGACTGCGATCCTAGTGCCAATACAAACTTGTTCCTTGCGCACGAGTTCATCAACCAAGTGGAGGTCGACCACCTCGTCTCATTTTGGCCTCTCACCCAATGCCTTCATTTGCCGAGCTCAAAAAGTCGAGAGCGACTCGACAAAACGTACGGGCCGATGTCAGCAGCTCCAGTGGGACACAGGCAGAGATACAGGACCGGATCAATGTCGCACATGACCCCGAGACCGCTCGGCGTCACGAGGCCATTGCCGGACCTTCGAACGGCTCCTCAAACCGCGACCCGGCTTTTAGTCGAAGCGTCGAGGACCTCTCGGAGCCGTGCCCCGATGCGGAACTGTACTCACTCCCATCTTCGCTGGTCGTCCGTCGGACTCCAAGGAACGGTCGCGGAGTGTACGCGGCCTCTGCGCTCAAAGCCGGTAAGCGACGCTGAGCCCAAACTGCAACCATAGCTGATCGTACAGGTCAAGTGATCCTTCGCTTAAGGCCCACCGTGGCGGTCCTCTCTTCTGCAGAGCTTAGCTCAAGATGCTCCGCATGCGCACTCTCCTTGCCCGAGCTCGCGATCAGCGGACAGGACGTGAAAGCCCTGAAGCGTTGTACGCTGTGCAAGGTGATGCACTACTGCTCGGTCGTGAGTGATTCACTCGCCAAGGTGTGATTCTGGCTGACTTCAGAAATGCCAGGGAGAAGACTGGAAGGCTCACAAGCCCGAGTGCGAGGCACATAGAGCGCTGCGAGGCGTGTTCGTCCGGTCCAGCCCGGGGGCGGACCCGGACGAAGACCGGCGGTGGATTATGTCGGAGTCGATCAGGGCGCTGGGGCGGATATGTTGGTTGCGCAAGGCGGGAAGAACAACTGTTGCGGACTCTCAAGAGGTCAGCTATGTCATGAGCAGCAAGCTCTTGAGCTGATGTCTAGTGGAAAGCTCTTGAAGCGATGGAATCCCGTAGGTATACAAATATGCACGGGAAGAGCGATAGCTGATGAGCAGATACGAAGCGCTTAAGCGAGAACGAACTGCTGTTGGTGGGGAAGCAGGTCCAGCATTTGCGGCACTACTTGTCTATAGGTGCGCGTTCCGGCCAAACAGAGCCCGTACCGGCGGATATGGCGCAATTCGGCTTCAGCTCATCTGCGGAGTTGCTCGACCTCGTCTCAGCGGTGAGTCCGGTTCCGCGTCGCCGCACTCTGTTCGCGCGCGTCTCATCCCCGGGATGGATCGCCCTGACAGCAGTTTACAGTCAACTCGCACACCTTGTCATCCCCCTCAATATCGCCCATCGGTGTAGCGACCAGCCCTACAGCTGCGCTCTTCAATCATTCCTGCGTTCCCAACTGCGCCGTCGTCTTCCCTCGCGGGGGCGTGAATCTCGAGGTTGTTGCGCTGCGACCCATCGAGTCGGACGAAGAGCTCTTGATGAGCTATGTGGATATCTCTTTGCCTCGGCATGAGCGGCAAGCGGATCTGAAGAAGCGGTATGGTTTCGAGTGCGACTGTGCCCTGTGCCGGTCAGAGGATGTAGACCCGCGGTGGTGTGTGCGGCATGTTGGATGCCCAAGTCCGACAGCCAAGGGCAAAGGCAAGATGCCAGGTAAGTCGTCATGTACTCCGAACACGCAGAGAGTTGACTCGTAGACCTGAATGGGCCTACGACCGTCACGAGCACATGCGATGCCTGCGGCGGGGACTTCACGGTCGATGCGAGGCATCTCCGCGAACTCATCGAGCGCGGCAGAACGCTACTCCAGAATGACGAGAAGGGCACTTTAGGTGAGCTCCCTCCTGCGTCTCACCGCGGAAGAGCTCACGTCAGATCCCACTGACGCTCTCTCAGCGCTATCCAACCTCATACCCTCCCTCGTCCGCGTGCTCCCGCCCTCCTCATACCCCCTGTTCGCCCTGCTCCGCCTACGCGCGCTGTTCCTAACCCCGCCAGAGACGCCGACCGCCTTGCAAGAGTGTATCGCATCGTACGCGATGGCCTACGCTGGAGCAGAGCATACGCACCCGCCGGGCCATCCGACGCTGGCGATCATCCTTGCCGAATGGGGCAAGACACTCTCGATGGAGCTCCCCGATGGCGCTGGCGGTGTCAGCAAGCAGGATGTCATGAAACGGCTGATGGAGGCTGTTGTTGTTCTGCGGAAGGCGTATACAGCCTGCGAGAGGGGTTTTGGACCCGGAGGTGGGATTGTCGGGAAGGAGGTGGAAGGTTTGATACGGGGATGTGAGGGCGAGATCGGGTTGATGCGATACGCGCAGTAGGAATGGCGACGGGCCGGTCCGCGTCCGACCACGCTCTGAAGGCGGAGAGCAGTGGCTCATGGGATATGACAGTTGATACCGCACTTCTTGCACACATGCATAGTCATTTCACGTGCTACATGGTACGTCGCCGCTCGGTCGTACCGAGCTATCATTGACAAGAGCCCAATTATCAATACCCGCCGAGTCGTCGACCGCTGCTCCCTCGCCCGTGGTCGGTCCTACAGGCGGCGGATCAAGAAGGAGAGGTACAAAAGGTGCACTGTTTTCCACATACAGCGGGGAATCGGGATACAGCCGCGCCCAGTCGATGTAGTACGACCCGACTCTATCGATGAACCGATACTCTGGCCATCGCTTGTACTGGTCAATGTACCCCACGCGGCACAGGATCTGCAGGTGCTGTTGGCCTGGGCGTCAGCCGTCTAGGTCCTTGAATCGGCGGGCGGGGCGTTTGGACGCACGATCCCGCAGTATGATGGCCCCGTCCCGTTCCATCTTGCTCCGTATTCTGTTGATTTCGTCGTGGTACAGCTTGAGAAAGTAGACGGGGATGTGCCTCGTGCTCATGAAGTATATGTCGACTGCGCGTGAGCTACCCGCACGGGACCTCGAAGACGGCCGCAACGGTCAGGTGACGGAAGAGAGCTTCTGACTGAAGCTGCACGGGGCTGTGTGCATAGGCGCGGACTCACATATCGCATGACTTGCATCCCGATTGGGAACGAGGACCGCCCTGTCCAGCATCGCCGCCGCCGCAGTGCGCGCCTCGCTCGTCTCGGCGCATGCGACAGTCGCCTCCGCCACCTGGATGTCCGAGAGCGTCATAGCGAAGGAAGGCGTGGCGCACAGCGCGTCGGGGACCAATCTCACGCCCACATCGGTGCTCGCTGTCAAAGAACGGTCAGTGAGTTGGAGGGGCGTCGAGGCCGGGAGGATCGTGATCATGCTTTCGTTCCCTGTCGTTATGATCGCGCGGGCGCTGGGGCAGTCGAGGGGCTCGGGAGCGTAGGTCAGGATCAATGTGGCAGACCAAGCGCGGCACTTTGTACGCTGATTGACGAGCTGAGCGACTTGTCCTTCGCGGATCTTCAAATTCGCGGGCCGACCGAAAGCAATATGACTGGACTGCCCTTGGCGCATTGAGATCTGCACTGAGCGCAGTTCTGAAGCCATCTTGAAACGGCCGATTTGGCGATCAGTCCTCCTTTTGCCCCTTCCATTCGTCCCATCTCGCCTGTGGAGGCGTGCTCGCCTCGATTTGGACCGGGAGAGCTCGGTCGGGATGACGAGATGGTTGAACCTGAGACCCTTGATGTCAAAGTAGCTCTCCGGCGCGAGCCCGTCCGCATGCCCCTGCATTTTGGTTTGGACCGCCAAGCGGAGGTATCTGATCTCGGCGGGATCGAGCCTACTGGCGGGGCCGAGAGCGAGGGCGATCGGCAACTGGCGATATGAAACTATTCCTCGTTATCGATCTCCCTAAGCTTGTCGTCCGTCAGACGATTGCCCAGTCGTTTCGACGCCTGTACACCAGCAGTAAAGCACGCGCGGCAGGTCCGCCATCGGGATTCAGCGTCGGTGCTGGGACATTGAGCTCGTCCCCTGACCCTGGTTCAGCGGCATGTTCACGTGAGCGGGCAGTAGGGAAGATCAGCTGGCAGGCACGTCCAACACGCTCCCATGCAGAACTTCATTCGGTCCCGTTGCAACTCTGTCCCCTTTTCGCTCCAATCTAGTCTACAATGTGGCGCAGGAGCGACTCCGTCGCACAAGCGAGACGCCTGCGAATCTTCTTGTCCAATGTCTATTGAGTGTGCACGACGCCGTCCTCCTCTGCATATCAGTTCGGCCTGGCCATTCATTCTCTGCGCGATCCCGTCCAGAACCGCGCCAGAGGACGCACCAATGTGGTCGACCGCATGGTGCCCGCTGGTGACCTCGCTGTGGAACGCGTTGAAGTGCTCCTCGGGCAGGCTGACGACGACGAATGGGAAGACTGAGGTGAGCCAGGGCTACTTGGCACTGACCAATCCGTCTTGACTCACTGGACGAGTCGATGTTGTCGTCCTTGATCACCTCGCCGCCTTTTGACTGCAGGTCCTGGATCACGCCGGCCTTGTGCGCTGCCGAGGCGTCCTTCTTGAACTTGACGATAACTGACGTCAGCTCCAATCCAGCCGAACTCAGCCGAGCCGGCATGCCGATGCTGACCGTTCTTGTTGTTGGACATGCTGCTGCTGCTGATGCTTATGATGTGGCGCCTGAGGGAAAGTGTGAATCTGAACACGGTGAGGGTAATGTAGTGCGTGATTATGGTGAGCCTGGCCGCAGATCACTCCATGCAAGTGCATGTTATCGGCCAAGGGAGTGGCGGGGCACACTCATACAATTTCCAGAAGTGGCAATTATGCGTGACTGGTGCCCGAGCTGACACAAGGGTGGCGGCGTTGACGTCATTGGATGGGTTGCTGGAATGAGACTCTGAAACGTGACTACGGTGCGTGTTGACCTGCGCCTCCACTTGGCATCCACGGCGGGACCGGCAACGCAACACAATCCGGCTGACCACGTCGTCGGGCATGCATCGGGGACGGGATGCATGAGGGATATACAGTTCAGAATATCGAGGCTGAGTACTCTGGGTAGTCATCGACAGCGCATTGATCAGCGTCCACAGTCTGCATAACGGTGCATAACTTTGTACATCCATTACCTCCCACAACGCAATGTCGCCCCATCGTCAGCTCTCGCAGTCTTCGAACCGGAAACCATCGAGCGTCCAGGACATCTTCGTCGGTTTCGCTTCGTGCCTCGCGCCAGCCGACCCAAATGATCCGACCAAGCCCAGAAACCTGGAGTACGCCTGCGTGCTCAACGACGGGACCGGCGTGATCTCGAGCGAGACGTACAACTTTGAGTTTACCGTCAAGGACGACGAGAAGGAGGCCAGGGAGGAAACGGCGCGTTTCGGGTCAGAGGTGCTTGCGCTTCTCCGGAGCGTGCAGACACAGCAGGGCATGAATGTGCGTAATGCCCAGCGCGGGAAGCCGGCTACTTCGCGGATGCTGATGGCAGGTCCGATTGGTGGCTGTCGCGGAGCCGGTACCGGAGGAGCTGAAGGGGAGGAGAGGGGTGGACTTCTTCTCCACCGTGTGGCTGCATGTTGATGCCATACCGTGAGTTTCACGGGAATCGTTAGTGAGGCGAGCTCATGCTTTAGCTTCCTCATCACACCGTCGACGTCGATCTTCTCCAAATTGCCAAGCCCGTCTACGCAGGCCAGTGCGACTGCAGCCGTCGCAGCTGCGATCAAGCACCTCCACCCGGTACGTCAGCTGTACGATACCTGTGACGAGATGGATTCATAGCTCACGTCAGGCGACTCACTCGGGGACCTCGGCCGACGTGGAGGCAAAGGATCACTCCGTCCAGGTGGACTGCGATGGGCAAGTCAAGCTGTGCAGCATTGTCCAGTATGAAGAGACAACGACGCCAGAGGTTAGCCAGCCAGCGAAATTGCCAGTGGTATGGTGCGCTAAGCGTTCAGCTGTGGAACCGGTTCATGGCGCTCTCGAACCACCTGCGCAGCCATAAGACGTCCATCGCCTTCTTCTCGGCCACGCCGCAAGGCGGAGGTGTCGCGCTGATGAGGCACGCGTTGATCCGGCTGTGGAAGCTTGTCGGGCTGGATGTGCAATGGTATGTCCCCGAGGGCCACCCGACCGTGTTCGACATCACCAAGCGCAAGATTCACAATGTGCTGCAGGGTGTCGCGCCGGAAGGGGTCGAGATGGACGACACGGACAAGAAGTGGTTCGAGCTCTGGACGCAGCAGAACTGTGCGCACGCGTCCACAATGATCGACTCTAGGCTGACCGTAGACGAGTCCTTCTGGTCCAATGGCGCGATCGACGCCGATCTTATCGTTATCGACGATCCGCAGTGTACGCGCAGTGATCTCAGGGCGGATTAGAGCTGACTCGCAGTGACTGCTTTGATTCCGATAATCAAGAAGAAGCGCCCCGATGCGAAGATCATCTTCCGATCGCACATTCAGAGTGAGCCGGTCGCGAGTGAAGGCCGGGAAGCGGAGCTCATCTGCAGTTCAGAGCGACCTCACGGACGACCCACAGACGGCTCAGCACCGAACATGGAACTACCTGTTCGACTTTGTCAAAGACGTAGACCTGTTCCTCGCTCATCCCGTCAAGTTCTTCGTCCCGAAGAATGTGCACGAGAACCTCCCGGTGCTGTACATGGCGCCATCCACGGACCCGCTCGACGGTTTGAACAAGCCGTACGGCCACGCCTCTCTGCGATACTATCGCCAGCAGTTCAACACGCTTTCACAAAGCCAGTGCGGCGTCACAGTCGACTGGGACAGGGGATACATCTGCCAAGTGGCCCGTTTCGACCCGTCCAAGGGTATTGAAGACCTGCTCGCGGCGTACCTCGAGTTCCGGCAGAAGCTCGACGCGCTGCCGTCGCCGCCTATCGACGGCGGACCTCAACTGATCATTATGGGTCATGGGTCGGTGGATGACCCGGACGGTTCGGTCATTTACGAGAAGCTGCACGATATCCTCTCGTCGAACGAGTACGAGCTGGTCAAGGGCGATGTATCGGTCGTGCGGGCTCCGCCGAGCGACAACATCTTGGGGTGCATCATGCAAGGCGCCTGGGTCGCTACGCAGCTGTCCACCCGCGAGGGTTTCGAGGTCAAGGTCACCGAGGTGAGTCGCTCGACCCTCGCAGCCGGCGCGAACTGACCTCCAGGCGATCAACAAGCGCGTACCGATCATCGCGTCCGACGCAGGCGGTATCCCCTTGCAGGTCAAACACGGCAAGAACGGATGGATCGTGCCTGCCGGAGACTCCTCCGCGACCGCGCAGCTCCTTCTTGATATTCACGAGGGTACAGCACAGGTCCATCGCGACTTGTCCAGTAAGCGCGAGCTGGACGGGAAGTCGGACCCGAATAGCGTCGCAGAGAAGTTTGTGGGCAGCTACACTGCGCCTGTGCCGCCAGTCAAGGCGGACAAGGACGCCACGTCCGAGGACTTCTGGACGGTCGGCAACGCCGCGAGGTGGATGCTCCTGGTCAGCCGGGTGCTGGGGTTGCCGCTGAAGGGGGAGACGGGAGACGGCGAGGTGACAGAGCAGGATGCGGGGTTGTTGAGCGAGATGAAGATTGGGGAGAAGCTGGCGGGTAAGGGGGTTGATGGCGAGAATGTGTGGAAGATGGTCATCGGCAAGGACCTCGTGGAGGGTGAAGGGGCGTTGATCTAGGTAGGCGAATCGGCATTGATCTCGGTCAGAAGCAGAAGAGCTCTCGGACGTTCGCGTAGACATACATACATGCAGTACCTTACAATGAGCCTGTAGGCGCACGATGCAGATTCAAGGCGGAGCCAAACCACACGTCGATGCCTGTGCAATCGCTGCCGAGCGAGCAGTCGGCGATCTCCGGACGCGCCGACGCGTCGAGGAAGCTTGTGCAGTGGACGAGCTGGTGATTTGGCATGATCGTCAGCGAGCGTTGAACAAGAGAAGTCGTACCCGGGATAGATGAGATCGTCGGCACGCGATCGAGTGGAGACACCCTTGATCTGATGCATGCCATGCAGGAAAGTCGAGGACTTTGACCAAGCCGTGCGATGTGCAGTGTGCAGTGTGCGCCCGTTGTCCAGGCTTTTAGTTCAGGGTCGCCAGGGGGCATGCGGGTTATAAATGGGACATTGGGCCACCCACCGCTCGAGGCGGCCTCGAAACGCGTCGTTTCAGCCAGACCATCGGTCGCTCGTGCTTCTTGCACCTCCTCCTTCTGCTGTCCTCTGCTCCTTACCACCTCTATCCTTTTGACGACTCTGCTACGCCTCGACACGACACGACACTCTCATCCCGTAGATACCAAGACACGTCCGGCCTAGAGCGGTCATCTCGCCTCTGCCTGCCTACACGCGCCCGATACGGCGTCGCGCGAAAATCGGCGACCGAGCCCGTGCTTCGACGAGCAGTGTCTCCTCCACGCAAGCCCTCCTCTCAATCTTGTCTGTGATCACCGACCCGCCTGGTGCGACGACGGTAAAAGCGACGAGACGGGCCCGTCCTTTGGCCAGCCGACCGGCATAAGCACTCCCGTCAACGCCTGTCTGTCGCCTTTCATTGTTCCTCAAGCACGCTCGTTCTGGCCGCACCGCATTGTCGCTCTTTGGCCTGTCTCACTCGCGTTCCGCCATCAACAGCTCAACATACGATCGTTGATCTGCCGCGCTTCGCCGCGTCGTCCAGCTCGTCCATAAACTCAGGCCTCACCCTCCAATGCGATCATAAGTCGCACCGCCTCGACCTGCTCCCCGCACCTCAACGCCCACTTCCCGCCTCACGATGGCGCCCAAACCCCAAATATACGACGACATTCCCCTCCCCTACTCCTCCTCCAAACCCTTACCCACGCGCCAACCTACCCGCCAGCCCACCCGCGGCGCGAGCCTCAAGCGCGGTAAGACCCTCACCCGGCCCGAGCGCCATGTCGTCCCCGCCCCGCTCATCGCGCCGCCCACGTCCGACTTCGAGGGCGCGGCAGGATCGCCAACAAAGGGCAGATGGGACTGGTGGACCCTGTGCAGCTACGCCACGACGTGGTGGGCCCCGCCGGCGCTGTTGAGGGTCTTTGGGATCAAGGAGAAGCAATCCCGACAGGCTTGGAGGGAGAAGATCACGTTGTGCTGGATTGCGTGTCTGATGGGTGCGGTGGTGGGCTTTGCGACGATGGGACTGCAGAGGGCATTGTGTCCTGAGGGTTCGACGAGTATATTCCGGCGACTGGGGGATGATCAGAGTGAGTCGAGGTTGTGGCTGTCGTTCGATTGTGGGCGGTGGGCGGAGGGCGGAGGCATGGGTGAAGATAGCGGAAAGCAGCAGAGTTGACATGCTTGGACTAGCGGAGGTGGACATGGCGATTAGCACCTGGAAAGTCCGCTGTCGGAGGACGATCTTGAGCGCGCAGCGGAAGAGGCAGATGAGCGCGCGAAGCCTGATTCTACCTCGTTCGACATTTGGGTCCCCGAAGCACAGGCTGACTCCAGTGACTGTCAGCATACGCGGCTGGGCCTTCAACGTCTCGCAGTCCCTCACACAAGAGTCCATCGACTTCTACGCCATTTCAAAAGCGATGCCTGGGCAGGACATCACCTCCCTCTTCACCCGCACAGCAGCCGACTACCCGGAATGCTCGTCGTCCGCGCGGTACGCTGCGACGCCGCTGTGCAACACTACTATCCGGGGCAACTGTGATCTGCAGTCTATCACCGACTCGACATTTGGGGCGTTGCGGATACAGAACATGAGCATGCGGGAGGGATACTCGTGGGCGCAGGTCGCCAAACTCAAGAACTACATTGTGCTGGACGGCGATGTGCTCAACATGGGTCCGTATATGGACCAGAACCCGAATCCGATACCCGGTGACACGGTCGATTTGGCAATACGGCAGATCATAGCGAATCAGTCGTCCTCCGGCAAGGACGCCACGATGCTGTTCTACAATCGCCAAGAACCGCAGGAGGCGATCAAGTGCTTGCGGTCGCGGTATCTCGCTGGAGCGATCGACAAAACAACCCCGGGATGCTTTGTCGCGAATCTGTTCCTGTACGCATCGCTGGTCGTCATTCTCGGAGTGGTGTTCGCGCGATTCGCTATGGCGTGTGTGTTCAGTTGGTTCCTCTCGGCGCGACTTGTCCAGCCGCCGAAGGACCTCGCACGGACGGCCATCTCCCCGGCGGTGATGCCCGAGGGAGCGAACATCTCGGTCCACAATCGGAATGGAACCGCACCTTGGGCGGAGTCGAAGAAGCCGAACAAGCTAGGCAAAGGCAAACTCAACTCCTCATCGCGGACGCTCGTGAATGGACGTGCCACGCCTGAACCGCTCATCTCGCTGGCGAGCATCGGCGCAGAACTCTTCACCGTCTGCCTCGTTACGTGTTATTCTGAGGGAGAAGATTCAGTCCGCGGCACAGTCGAGTCCATCGCGGCGACAAACTACTCGGACTCGCGCAAGCTGATCTGGATCGTCTGTGATGGTATGATCACGGGTGCCGGGGAGAAGATGTCGACGCCGGATATTTGCGTGAGCATGCTGGACGCGGACCCGCGATTTGGCAACCCGATGCCCATGGGATATATCGCCGTTGGCAACGGCGCAAAGCGGGAGAACCGGGCAATGGTCTATGCGGGACATTACGTCTCGAAAAATGGACATCGTACGCCAACGATCATCGTGGTCAAGTGTGGCCAACCCGGCGAGGCGAAGGACAAGAAGCCGGGCAACAGAGGCAAGCGAGATTCGCAATTGATCCTGATGAACTTCTTCTCGCGGGTGACGTACAATGACCGAATGAGCCCGCTCGACTTCGACATGTTCCGCAAGATCCAGACGTTGATGGGCGTCACGCCGGACTACTTCGAGGTCGTTCTGATGGTATGTGGACTGACAATACGGAATAGCGGCGCTGACGACAGGTCGACGCGGATACAAAGGTCTACCCGGACTCAATGAAGCACCTTGTCAACTGTATGCACGCCGACAACATGATCATGGGCGTCTGCGGCGAGACTCGTATCGCGAACAAGCGTCAATCTTGGGTGACCGCCATCCAGGTCTTCGAGTACTTTATCTCGCACCACCTCGTCAAGGCGTTCGAGTCGGTATTTGGAGGTGTGACGTGCCTGCCCGGCTGTTTCTCGATGTATCGCATCAAAGCGCGCAAGGACGCTGACAACGACTGGGTCCCAATCCTCGTCAAGCCCGAAATCGTCCGGGAGTACTCGCAATCGGAGGTGCACACGCTGCACCAAAAGAACCTGCTTCTCCTCGGCGAGGACCGGTTCTTATCGACCATCATGCTGCGGACTTTCCCCCGGCGGAAGAACATTTTCCTCCCGCAAGCCCGCTGCCGGACCGTCGCGCCCGATACGTTCTCCGTCCTCCTTTCGCAGCGGCGACGTTGGATCAACTCGACCGTTCACAACCTCATGGAGCTCGTTCTCGTCCGCAACCTCTGCGGCACATTCTGCTTCTCGATGCAGTTTGTGGTGTTCATGGACTTGGTAGGAACGGTTGTCCTGCCCGTAGCGATTTGCCTGACCGGCGCGCTCATCGTCAACTCGTGCATTACCCCGCCGCAGAACTTCCAGGAGGCCATCCCGCTCATGCTCCTCGCGGCGGTGCTGGGTCTGCCGGCGGTCTTGATCCTGATCACAACGCGCAAGGTCATTTACGTGGCGTGGATGGTGGTGTACATGCTGGCGCTGCCAATCTGGAATTTTGTCCTCCCCGTGTACTCTTTCTGGCATTTCGACGACTTCTCCTGGGGCGAGACAAGGTGAGTCCAACGAGCACGGTGCGATATCAGTGCTGATTGCAGACGGGTTGAGGGCGAGATTGTCAACAAAGCGGGACATGACGACAAAACGGCCGTCTTTGACGGGACGACCATCCCGCTTCGAAGATGGGACGACTGGGAGCGATCGCGATTGCGCAAGCTGCGGCGGGAAGAGAAGCGGCGGAGAGACTTCGAGCGACAGTTTGGTGCGGGATTCCACGGAGACGACAACGGGATGTTGGCGCCGGTTGGAGGCCGCGGACCATGGACGAGGAGCGAATACGAGAGCGATGCGGGGAGTGTCTTCTCGTCAGAGGACGACGTGTGGGGTGCAGATATCGGCGGGTACAACGAGTACAACCCGGCCTTCCCGCCGCCCCCGCTCGCGCTTCCGGCGGAGGCCCATACGCCCTCTTCAGGCGGTGATACACTCGGCCAGGACGAGATGGCTGCGATCCTCGATTCGGGCTGGGACGAGCCCGCGCCCCGCTCGAACGGCTTTGGCGCGCCGCACGGTCCGTCACCGCTTCATCGCGGGGCGTTCGCTCCGGAACCACCGGCGCCGATGCGGTATGCTCCAGCCAATGGGGCGGGCGGGTACGATGTGGGGTCTTATGTCCCTATTGAGTCGCCTAGGACGCCAGGCGCGTCGCCCAATACGGGTGATAGTGTGAGCTCGTCCGTTGATAGTCGGCTGGGAGGGAGTGGACATGCGAAGAAGCGGAGTGGCGGGAGAACGATGGGTGATCGGGAGAGAGAGAGGTATGGCCCGATGGGCCCGCTGAGTGGGGATGATACGGGTTGGGGAGGCAGGTCGAATGGCGCGGGAAAGAGGGTGTAGCGCGATGCATATTGTTCGATACGGACCGAGCTGTCAATCTCGCGTGTTCTCCGGGATCTAAGCGTTTTCATGTTGACGGTGGCGAACGCCGTTACGGGTGTTCACCGCTCAAGAGCGTCCGATTACCACCAAGACGTGCGATTCCTGCCCGTTCGTCACGGCCGCCTCGCCCACGCCTGTGTTTCCTGGGTAATACCTCCTTTGCCGTCGCCCCGATTGGGTGCAGCGACACAGATTGCTCGCGAGCGCGTTCAAATTGCAGTCTTGTGCGTGAATCCTTTTTCCCGAGGCTCCAAGAGTCCGCGCCACTCGCGAAGCCTTCAGCGAGACAGGGTGGTAAGACGCGCTGTGGCAGAGCGCGTTCTCCCTAGATGACTGGGTTCCACGAAGTTCGTCTGTGGGGTTCGGCGCTCTCGTTCGACCGAATAGCTCCACACGCTTGATGCACAACGTGGGTACATAAGACGTTGGCGTGGAGTCAGATGCGTGTCCAGACAACTCTGTCAGCTATCTTGAACCCGTTATACGCCATGCACTCTGAGAACGACAGATTCTCGCAGGGAAATGGACCTGCTCCGTCCAGCGCCACCAACACTGAGTTCTTGGATCAATGGCGCGGCATGCAACAACGGTCAGTCAGCGTTGAGGCTTTCGCACCTGTCGATGTGCTGTAATTGATCTACAGCCTCGCGGACAACCACCTCCTCGGTGAGACAGCGCCCCCGGCCACCGTGAATCCTGACGCTTGGAAGTGCAGTGCCGCTGCCGCCTCTGGGTTCACCATGCTCCAGGGCAAGATCAGGAAGGAAATACGCGCCCAAGGCTCGGATAAAGGAACAAAGTGAGTCTTCGCCCAAACCAGATCAGTGAATTCAACAGACTCGCCAGCTGGCTGATGATCAGGGATGCACACCCAGACCAGCAAGTTAAGGAAATACCTGCGACAGAATAGGCGCAGGTCAAGACCGAGCCGTCGGAAGGCAATATCCAACCTCACGCTCACTGGGCGGGTGGGCGGTCATTGCAGTACATACACGTATTCTGGGGGAATGTAGTTAGACAGGCGAGCGTGATGAATGACTTGTGCTTGATGACTCTCCGTCACTGTTTGTATGGAGGGAAAGGCAAACGCAGAGACTCGCAGGGCGCCGCTTGTTGGCTGTATCGGTCACAACGCGCATCCAACAGGGCCGATGACCCCCACCTTGTTAAATTTGCGTCATTGAAGCCAAGAGCTTGACAGCGATGAAGTTCCCAAATCTTTATGTGTGGGAGGGGATATGGATTCCATGTTTATCCACCTAGCTAAACTGAACCAGATCCTTCGGGTTGGCAATGACCTCCTCTCGCCATCGAAACGTGTGAGAGGGTCTGGGCCGTATGTGGCTGATGTCTCCTTGACGACCCGCCAGGCGCCCGCAGGGACAGGGGAGTCTTGTGTCACTGCTGATGGACGCCCGTGGAAAGAAGCCTTTTGCACACAGTGGCGGCTTTCTTCTGCACACAGTGGCGGCTTCGACTCCACTCTGAGGCGCCTTCCATTGGCCTTGTCCGATGGAGTCGGGCGTAGCAGGGGGCAAGTCCTTTCAGACTCGCCCTAGATTGGACTTGGTCACTTGCTCTGCGGGTGCCACCTGAGGTAACGAAGAGCAGATTTCCTGCACTGGCTGCCAATGCGGGAAAGCGTCTGCGCAACGACAGCATCACAAGGGCGCGTCTTCGAATCAGGACAGCCATCTGTAACACACTCCCCGTTCACTCCTCACAGCACAGGAGAAGTCGCCTTGGACCTGTAGAAAGGAGGCACTGCACAATGTCTGATGGCGAGGGCTTTGGGTCATACGTGAATAAAAAAGTCGTGCGGTCCCCAAACACAGCTCGACTTACAGTGCTACTTGCCTCTCCTTCCTTGAGACAATGCCCTCTGCCCTTGCATCGACAGAAACAGGCTCGACACCGTCTGTCGCAGATCCCTCGAAAACCGTGACCCAGCCATCGCAGGACCATTCCTCAAAAGGCATCACAGCTGCAACGCGCAAGCGTCAACACATCGCAGGAAGGTGAGTTACAGTACTCCCAGAGCACGCCTCCGCTGACGGCTAGGGCTGAACTCGAAAAGATGTTGAACGGACACATTGAAGATCAAAAGGAGCGAGGCGATGCCAGAGCCAATTTCCAATTCACCAAGTATGGCATCAGCAAAAACCCATGCGGGAACTGATGAGGCTTGTGAAAGACACACGATCATTGTCTGAAGGTCCGGTGAGGCGGGATGGTACATTTTTTGGGATTTTCACAGAGGCAATTCACTCCAGCATGCATCATTGTTCGAGTTACCAGTTCCGTGACTCGAGAAGGTCCAGCTGTGACAGGGAGCAAGGAGCCAGGAGTGATTTCTTGGGCCGGAAGGATGTCAGCGATACTCGACGCTGGACATTGGGGACAAGGTGTTCAAGTCAGCAGTCGAATACACTGTAGCGATTGGTCTTCTCGCCATCCCACGCTGCTTTCATGTGCTAGTCGGAATGAGGCGAAGCATCACATGGTCCTTCCCAGCACGCTCCACATGACTGACCGCAGAGTCCAGTGCCTTTCCTTACAACACTCCACTGGTCACCGGGCTGATGCACCTGTCTAGTCAGGGGCGCGATGTGACACTTTGCCAAACGCAAACCTTTGTCAAGCTCGACGCCCACGCTGCTACTGCACTTCCGCCAGACTGGACGCGTGCCCTCCATGAGTTGCCGTAGCACTGATCAACTTGCCCGTCACGTTCATTGACGTTTTGTCTCCCATCATCCTGAAAGCTTCTACCTCCACAAGACTTGCGAAGCATATGAGTACAACTCCTTCAGGTAAGCACGCGTAATCACTGGCAACGGTTCGTGGTCGTTCACCGTCCAGATTCTCGTGCGGGCGCTGGGAAAGCATCAGCAACTGAGAGCAAGGAATCACATTCGGTCGGCCATGCAATCGTCGGGGCGCGGTCCTCCTCGCAGCCGGAGACAGGCACCCAGCCGGTCACTTCAGCGACGCCGAGGTTCACGGCTCCTCCGCGACAGGACCAGTCTTTCTGGCAGGTCCTGTGAGTTGCTATTTTTGACAAAAGTAGTTCGCAGCGCTGATATATCAAGCGACAGTGGGACGTTAGGCCCATCCTCTGGCAACGGTACCGCTAACAGCTGAATATGGGCGGCGCAGAGTCTGCTGATGGACTGTCCATGATGAGCTGCGGGTGTGAGGTGTGACGGCCCGTTGATCGTCCGTTGCGAGGCAACTACCAACTGAGAAAGAGGACGGAAAGAACAGTGACTAGAGCAAAGGCATGCATGGCGGAGATGTATGGTGCTATTGTCTAGCTGACACTGCGTGCAGAGGAATGGCGGAAAGGTCTCCTTACGATAAGGCAACTGTCCTTACATCAGCTCGTCTCTGAAGTAGACACGACGCACCGCTACTTCTCAGGTTTTCTTTTCTCTCAAAGCTATCCAGCCGACAGGGCAGCCTGTTGAGCCGATCCTGGGCTTGCATCTCATGGGTGTGTCGGTCGTGGTTATGGAGAGTGATCGTTCATAAAATGTGACCCGCCTGTAAGATGCAGTGTGGCGTTGATTGCCATCAAGGCGCTGTGCATACCATCAGCTCCAAGAGCTTGCCTCCGGTAATCTCCAAAGCCAACGGGAATGTGTTACGTCGATTCGGTTACTCAGTCCATCATCCTCGAAGAGTGCAACTTACGCTAGTCGTGATGCACCTGTACACCAAGGAAGAGGGTGTAGGTGGTGCGTCGGCACGACGCGATGCTCATTGCACTATTTCGATGTGCTTATGCTACTTTATATAGCCGCCGGGTTGCGAATGATGTCCGCCTGATATTTCGTCGGAGCGATTGGCGTTGAAGGGCGCAAGTCCTTATGTGCAACGCTCATCCCCTGCAATCCATCAGCCTAAAAATACGCCTGAGTGCTTTCCCATAGCTTCCGCCGCGAGTGGCCTGTAGTCTCCTGTGACCCATGACTCTCCAGGTCTCCTTTGATTTGCTACGCCGGGTAGCAGCACCTGAGGAGTATGCCAGGGTGACGTCTGTGGAGCGAAGCCTTCCGGTAAGGGGGCCTCTCACTCCACATGGCGCCTTCAAATTGAGGCCTTGTCCGGTGGAGTCGGGAAATGGAGCGGCCCATCTTTTCATCCTCCCCTCCTTGTTGCATTCGAGGGAGCATGGCTTCGTCATTCGAGCCTCGACCAGGAGGAGGGGATTACAGCCTATATAAGCGAGACACATTTGCGCTGCCTGACGTTACGAACGGTCGTACAAACTTGCGAGCAATCTCTTCCGCTATGGCCCCCACCAATGACAACACCACTCCTTCTCAGGACAAGGACTCCACAAAGCCCCCTGGCAGCACCATTGTCATACCCCGCGGCGAGCGAAAGGAAGAGGTGATGAGGTTCGCAATGGCGCAAAT
Source organism: Papiliotrema flavescens NRRL Y-50378 (assembly GCA_000442785.1). Lineage (NCBI taxonomy): Eukaryota > Fungi > Basidiomycota > Tremellomycetes > Tremellales > Rhynchogastremaceae > Papiliotrema > Papiliotrema flavescens. Next base: position 46,518 of record CAUG01000683.1, read on the forward strand.
GGGGTGGGTTATCGTCCTGTGATCAGTGACTGGAACATCTGCTGAGGGTAGTCAGACCATGCCGTCCCTGGCGCAAGGCACTGCCGCGACGACCTCGACTTCGGCGAGCCGGCCCGAGCAGCCGTCGAGGCCCCCCACTGAGCCCAGGTCACAACCAGCAGTGGAGCAGGATCATGCGCCTGCCAGCGTCAAAGACAGCAAAGACAACGCAAACTGACTTACCCTTGTCTACGAATGGACACATGAGGGAGTCATGGAGGTCCGCTGAGGCGGAGAGCACGGATGAAAGATGGGGAGGTTGGTGTACAGATGACAGATGTCTCCTTGAGATACCGTAGCTCTTTTCTTGCAGCTGTGAGGAGACGGGACCGGGCGGGCGGCAAAGTGATTTTGCTTTCTGAACAGACCTCACGACTATGTCCATTCTATAGCGTGATGCCCGATCGTGATCTATCGACAGAAGATCGCGCAAAACCTCCGCACTCTGCACGGAACGAATCCTCCACACAGCCCCGGCTGTAACACCGCACAGCGCAAGGAAACGATGGCTATTTTATGCAATGAGACACGCAAACACAATGAACGCTCTAGCTAAACTTTACTGACTCTGATGGTGGGACGGCTCGCCCGTGCAACCTTTCAAGTCACTCTCTCTGCAGAAATGCCGCTTGGAGCTTGAGAACAGGATCGTTGGGCGTGAACGGCACCAGCATTGTCGCCACTCGCATCGCCGAGTGAGAGGGGAGACTTGAGACGTCCGGCAGAGGTCTTGCGAAGTGAGCCGTCAAGGGAAGTCCCATCAATTCGAGAGAGAAGTGGAGCACTGAGGACGCTTTGGTTGTAGCGAGTCACTGCAAGGATCATCTGCGTGTAGGGCTCACTCACAGATGCCGGCCGAAGTACCGTAGGCCTCAGGGACACCACGAACGAGATGCAAACCCCTACTGAGTGCGCGGTTCGCACTGTACGATCCCTTACCAAGTCGTCCTTAGCGGTCGTCCTCCCATATTTCGGCACCATCAAGCAAGGTGGTCTGCAATGTAGGCCCCATCGATGAAACGCCGGTGGCTCGTTTGCGATGAAGCACGTAACGCTCTCAGACCGGTGCTTTCACTAGCCCCTTACGTCGCTGTAACTCTGTGTTGCAGACAGCCGGATCCTTTGCTCAACACAGCCTCCGGCGATGTGGCCAAAGGTCCGATTGCCGTGTGTTACCAAGCACGCACCGCCCCCTTTCACCCCCTCAGAGCGCATTTACTTGATAGCAGATAGACAGCCCTCTGCCATTTGACCTTGACCGGACTATTAATTTTGACATGCCTGGACGACTTCTGTACACGCGCAGGAGGGGAGCTCGTGCTCAATGCAGCAATAATGGCTGCAGCTGCAGCTGCACACGCTGCCACACGTCAAGCAGTACTGGGGGAAATTCGACTGGAAGCGGAGGGGCCGGTGGAGGTTCATCCACCGGGAGGTGAGTGTGCAAGATCGTAGAACCAATAAGCTTACAAGTCGCAGCGGTGAGCAGGTTCAGGACAGCTCGGGCCGAGGCTCGTACGGCAGCGTTTCTGGTTGAGGACAAAAGAACCGGGAGAGTCCTCTAATCAGGAAGAGATCGTGTCCAGGAATCGGGCCTCTTACTGCCAGCTCCAATCGAGATGCATGATGTCTGATGAGTACGAGAGGCTGAGCGGGTCCGATCCCCGAAGGTGCGGCCGACCCAGGTCCCACGTGACGTACAACTGTACAACTCAGCTCAACCGAGCGATCCGGCGATATATACACTCTGACGCAATGTGCGTGCGACGAACACTCTAGCACTCGAGCTCGTCCGTGATCTGCATCACGCATCATGGAGAAGGAGGCCTGTAAGGAGCTTGAAACGCGGATCTTGACGCCTCAGACGTGTAGCGTACAGGCTGAGTAGCTCCTTTGCTCCTGCGCCCCATTTGGAGCCAGTCATTCCAAGATACCCTTTGACGAGACACTTGCCCACCGTACTCAAGACAGATATATCTACGCCGTGGGTCCTGACTGAACTCGATCTACCTTTCCTCACATTGCTGTCGTTGAACACCCACACACTACATAACCATGAGCATCGACGACTGTGATGGACCTAAGGTATCGGAGTGTGACGGCAATTCAGCGACGGCGACCACTGACGGTCCTTCGCACAATCCCGCCGCCTCCTCTCCCGGTCCTGGCAGCGACCTCCCCCGTCCTCTAGACGGACAAAGGCAGGAGAGTGTCGACACGGAACAGCACCGACTCGAAGCCGCCCAAAGCCTCGTTTCGTTTCCCGAGCACACCGTGGACTGTCCCCTCCACGAAATGGCAACTGCGCACAGTGGGGGCCCGCGCTCCGTCGTCCGTTGTGGTAACGACCAGGCGTGAGTCTTTTCCTCCATAAATCCGTTGCAGTGATTGATATATCAGACGAAGCGAACCCGCTCTGAACGCAGAGCAAATTGCCGCCCTGCGTAAGCACTTGGAGAGTCAGGCGGAATCGTTCGTTTCGGAATTTGGGGGTGAACCGGAAGCATCCGGACCCGTCCCTTAGACGTTGCCGCTGAGGCCTGCACGGTGGCGCCACAAGCAGGCCCCCCTGTCTCCGTCTGAGATTGTGATGCATGACCGCCCCGAGACTGGTATGACCTTGCAGAACTTCTCTTATAGCTCCTTCTGCTGCAGATTGCGTGGCGCGGACGACCGATCGCGTCCTCTTGCTCAAACGTGACGCGCTGGCTAGGATCCGGTATCTCTGCCGCCACCGTGGCTCCTGCTCCCAGCCCCTCGAGCCATTTTCCCCGCCTTCTTACTAGCCCTACAGTGCGTACGCACCCCCTTGTGCTTCAGCCCCTCGAAGCGACTTCGTACGACCTCAAGAGGCGCCGAGCCGGAAGGCATTGCGATGGGCAGAGGGGTAGACGTCATCGGTGAGAGTGAAAGGATTGCGCTGGCAGTCTCATGCAGTGATGCGCCACACGCCTGCGTGGAGCACTCTTGGCTCAGAATCGTCTTGCACCCCCACTCAGTCATTTGCAGCGGATCCTTCCCTCTCAAACATCATCAAGCAGTTTATTGTCTGTCTGACGCGCGTGCTCTCTGCCCACCTACAAGTCGGAATCATGACGCTGGCGAATCGCATCGAGAGAGTTAAGCGAAAGATGCAAGGGTTCTCAGGAGCGGGCTCCAACAGCACAGAGCGAACTGAACAGGCACTTGTTCCAACTGATGAACACCCGGCTGAAGGTGACCCAGAGACGGCTCCCGAAGCCAACGACAACAGCGAACCGCTCCAGAGCCTCACGAGGAGCTCCGGTCCCGGGAGAAGTGGCGAGATGCCAGCGCGCAGCGAAGCTGTAGCGGCGTTCCAAAACCTCAGCCAAGGCTTGGATCGCGAAATCGTGCGAAGAGACGGCGAGCCTTCCGCATTTCATGGCGAGACCCGGGTCCAGATATCGGCCGACGCGATGCCCGAGGATGCTGTCCTCTCTGCAGGACTGAGCGAGGATGAGGAGTCTTCCAATCGAGATGAAATCAGAATCAACGCATCCGACCAATCAGGCAGTACAGCAGCGGCCTCGCATGCCGAGCCAGACAGAGCAAGCGCCAAAGAGCCAGCGACAACGAGCTCTGGCGGTACCAGAACCATCGGCGCTCCACGCGGCCGAGAACCTCCGAACAGCAGTTCTTTTTGGGATGTGGTGTGAGTATGCCCTCAAGTTCCGGGTAGCCGTGCTGAGTCACAGGAACGGTGACACCAGTCTGCACTCGTGATATCAGCTCATTCGACCGTTGAGAGGCTCTCTGAGCGGACTTTGTGTATGTATCGCGTCCCTTGCTGCTCGGAAGCATGCTGTGGGTAGATGCTACACGCTGCATACACCACCAACACACGATCTAGTCGTTACAGTCATGTCTCCGGCAGGGCTACACTACACACCTCCGGACATTTAGACATTGAAGCCGGTCTCTCATCTGACTCGTATCCATTCTCACCGTCTCTCCATGCACATGTCCGAGCATCTACCGGGCATCCCTCCCCGACACCCTCAGAACATCATCTCCATCGTCCACGCTGCCCCTTGTCGTGGCCGTAAGCGGAACAGCCTCGTAACCATCCTTGCTCGGCTCCTCCATGTCCTGCGGCAACCGCCTGGCATAGTATATGGCGGGCACCGCCAACGCCAGGAGGAGCAACCACGCGCTCTGCCGCCCGAGGGACCCTTCCTCATACTGCGTCGAGACGGAGTACATCCATCCCGAGACGGCTGGCCCGATAGCTCGGCCCACTGCGCCGGCTATCAGAGAGATAGCAGTACCGGTAGATAGAAGATGGGGGTAGTCGTCGAACGCGCCGGTCGTGAGCATCTCGCTAAGTCTGCGCGTCAGTCATGCCCGCATTTCATATCCATCGGATGTCGCAAAGTGCTGGGACATGTAGTCGTCGGGAGAACGACTGAGGCACGACTCACGGCCAGGCAAACCCCGCAAAGTTCTTGCCGATCTGCTGGACGAGTATCGTCAGCCACATGGCGCCGCGTGCCTTGCGTGCGAAGAACTGCGCGATCGGCAACGAGAGCGCGAGGACCGGCCAAAATCGCAGGATCTGGTTTAAAGCTTTGCTGGCTCCAAAGCGGGCTATGAGGCGCGGCAGGACAAGCGGGGTGAGCATTATGTATGTGATGGAGGAGAAGAACATGATGAGGCCGATGTTGTCCACGGGCAGGCCGAGACCGCCGTATGATACTTCTGTGTAGGCGTAGACAGAGTAGATCGCGTCGAAGGACATGGTGACTGCTGTCAGCGGCGCCTCGCGGGATCCGGCAAGACGAACCGAATTGGAAGCCTGCTGTCAGCGACGGCGTTGGGGTCGATGAGCCTGCTGCGCTTACTAAGGAACACGCCCGTGATGAGGACGAAGTTGGGCACCTTGAGGGTGGCTGCGTAGGTCGTGTCGGGCCGCTTCAGCTGGCCCGTCTCGTCGTCTGAGGACTGGTGGATGTGAGGTGGACGAGTCTCGGGGAGGAAGAATAGACCAGTGATCGTGGCGTTGATGATCCTGCATGATGAGCTCAAGCACAGGCCCGAGATAGTGAAAACGCGGCACTCACATGATGCCTGTGCCGATACACGGGAGCGCGTACGGCCAGTCTTTGAATAGCTCGACCGTTCCGCCAAGCCACCACGGCAGTCGCCCATAAGGATGCGACAGCTCTCCGCCCATGAAAGAGCCGATCATTGCACCCACAGCGAAGCTCGGCGAAAACACCGAGAAGATCCTGGCCCTCGTCGCCGGTGTCGAGATCTCCGAGACCATCACTTTGCCGACCACACCAAGGGGTGTCAGACCGACTGCCATTAGCGGCGCACTGCTGCTCTCGATGGGTCACTCACAAAGCCCACGGAAGAGGATGATGTGCCAGACCCGGTTGCTGAAGCCCATCATCACTGCCGGAAGAGCGCAGAGGAGCGTCGGCCACAGCATGATCGGTCGGCGGCCATATCGATCGGACCACCTAGCCCACAATGGAGCCATCATCGCCTCGACGACCATCAATGTGCCTTCTCCCAACCCCGCGTAGAGGCCGATGCGGTCATGCGGCACATTGAGAGACGTGATGAACTCGGTGATGAAGGGGAAGATGACAACGTATGTGGCTGCGTCGGCCATACGATAGAGCATGAGCGGTACGATCGACTTCCATGGGATCTTGACGTCGTCGACGTGCTTCTTCTCGGTCGACGACAGGGGTAAGGCGACGTGGGGTGGATCCGGCGGCAACGGGGAAGGAGACCGAGCGAGCGGCCGGATATGCAGGTCGTCCATCGTGATGCGACAAATGCTCGGCAGTAGCTGGCTCGAGGCGGGGGAAGGAGCAGTGACTGTGAGGCAGACACCTCTATAACTCTTCGCTGTATCCGAGGCGAAGCCCCGTTGAGGTATCTATGCGCTTGGTATCGTGATCTTGGATCGGCCTGGGGAGTGATACGGTGTGATGATGATCACAGCGAGTCTGAAGATCGACGCTCTAGCCCTCCGTTGCCGCTGTCCTTCGAAGGTAGGGTATATCCGAGACTTGCTTTAAGCCACAAGAACGAGAGCAAGGGGGTGAATGACAAAGAACAGAGAGCAAAGCTTGCACCTTCACCTCGCATAGTGCATGATGACACCATGCTGGCGAGTGATCGGGACCGAGTCGGTGGAATAAGTAAATTAGCCGCGCAGAGATGGTGACCATGCGGTGACGCTACTTTACTCAATCACGGAGCCGAGGGCCTCTGACTGATCGGACTTGCCCGTCTATGCGGTGTATAGCAGTAGAGATCACGTGACAAGATCCGCCCCTCGACGGTGATCGCCGCTTTCCGTTGGCAGAGCAAGTGTGCCTGACCACGTATGGTAACCCCCGCCCGCATGGGTCTTACGCGCTTTGCCGGTTATAGCGCTGAGAGAGATACGCCGTACACGCCCGCCCTCATGGCTTCATATTGCCCTCCAGACAACCGTCCACATTGTCCTTTCGACTTCTTTTTTCTTTCCTAAGCACCTTGGCCTTCCACCCCCACCCTTGATCACGCAGGTATCAACCATAAGCAATCTTCGAGCTCATCTTTCGGCCTTAGCAAATCATGTTTCGGTAAAGCTTCTCCCTTACACCCCAGATGACCCGTCCCGACATGCACCCGACTTCATCTGCCAAAGCGGCTAAACCCAAAGCCGCTCTCGCGGTCTCGCACATCGTTCACCCCCCTTCACCCGAATCAGCAAACGTCGACTTGACCAAAGTTCGCGCATACGCTGCGTGCAAATCGTGTAGAGCGAAGAAGGTCAAATGCCTTCCTGGGACGTCGACCGGCGACGGCACACCGGGACAATGCCAGCAATGCGCCGCATCCAACAGCGAGTGCACCTACCCGCCAACGAGGGACCGTGCGGCGTACTCTCGTCAATACGTGCAGAACCTCGAGTCGCGAGTTCAGGCACTGGAGAACATGTCGGCGAGGATGGCGCCGATTCTGGACGCTTACGAGAGGAGTAATGGTGGACCTTCGAGTGTTACCGGGCAGACTTTCGCGCCCGGCCAGATCCAGCAAGCTCTGCATGGACAAGTTGACCAGCTCAAGCTGCTTGGAAGCCCTGCAACTGGAGATGTTGCGTTGGAGGAGGATGCAGGCGAGGAGCGGCACTCATCGCCGTCGCCATCGGAGGTGGATGACGGAGGCCAGATCGCCCAGGACGAGAGGGGCAACTTCAGGTGGATCGGCTCATCGAACACGCTGTCCCTACTCGACTCGTTCTCGCACAATCGCTCGCCACACGAGCCGACTCCGCCGACAGGCGCTAACGACGACCCAGGACGGAACCCATACTTTGGCCATGTGGCTGGCTCCGGCGTGGTTAAGGCGTTGCCAGGAGTGGACGAGGTGTCGTACCCGCACCCTTCTCGAGCTGCCGAATTTGTGGACGCATTCTTCCGCGAGGTGTACCCTGTCTTGCCGGTGGTGGACGAGAGGGCTTTCAGGGAGGAGTATAGAGCCATGATGGACCGGAAGGCCAAGGGTCAGCCAGAGAAGCCAGGCGGGGTAAGTCCGACACGAACCTCTGTCGATGAAGCTGACGGCAGTTCATTTCGGTTGTGTTTGCGATCTTTGCGTTGGGAGAGAGGGTGACTATTGCTTCGAGAGCATGGCAGCGAGAAAGGGCGAAACTACACAGCGGGATGTCTACGATCGGGTCAGAGACGGTGCTGGAGGGCGAGGCGGAGGCAGGAGTGATCTGGTATGAGAGGTGAGTTCCCGTCTCTCAGAAGTTGCGCATTTCTGACGACCAGGGCACAGATTTTGCACTACACAACGCTCAAAGACGTCAACATTCATCAAGTCCAATGCCTCACGTTACTGGCCGCCTTCCAAGCAAGCGTCAACGCGATGCCTATGTCGTGGCTATTGGCTGGTCAGGCGATTCGAGTAGCGCAGGACCTGGGACTCCACGTGAGCACAAGAATAACCGACTCGACCTTTTGCTCACGTCAGCGCTCAACGGCGAGGATGCGCATGAGCTTCGTCGAAAAGCAGATCCGAGCGAGGTGTTGGTGGGCTTTGTATGGGCTTGAGAGGTGAGCCCGTCCCCTCATCAGCGCTTTCGATGCTCATGGTCAGATTGGTGTCCGCGCAGCTGGGGAGGCCGCTCGGCGTCGACGACCTCGACATTGATGTCGCCCTGCCGGTCGCCATCGATGACGCAGCCCTCAGCAAAGTCCCGAAAAACCAATATGAGTCACCCGAGGTCCGCGAGGAGCCGCACGCATCTACCTTATCAGGCTTCATCGCACTCACAAAGCTGTGCAAGATCGCTGGCCGGGTCGCAGTCCTCCTGTATCGGCCCTCGAACGGGCGGTCAACCTCGGATCCCAGCTGGGCCGCAAGCCAGCAAAACACCATCAACAAGCTGGACAAGACGCTGAAGGACTGGCTGGAGAAGGACGTTGTGGGTGCAAGCTGCAATGCGTCCGTGCAAGCACTGACCTCAGCCTACCAAATACAAGGATCCATCATCCACGGCTCGATCCGTGCAGCTCGTCTCGGCTGTGCTCTCCAACGCATACTTTGCCGTCCTCTTGACCCTTCACCGCAATTTCTTGCCATCAAACCCGGACTATCCCCGACCCCGCCCGCCTTCCAACTCGCAGTCCTTGTCGCAACTGGTCGAAGCCGCTCGATCGGTCATCCACGTCGCCGCGCAACAACGCGTCCTCCTCCCGCCGTCACACCATCTCGCCGCAGCATGTCACAATCTCTGGTCATCCGCGATCATCCTGCTGCTGTGCGAAGTGCAAGCCCGAGACCAAGTCGTGGTGGAGTCCGTGGGATCTTCGGTGGAGTCATGCCGTCAAACACTGCAGACGCTTGAGCCCGCTTGGCCCGGATCTCGCAAACTGAAGGACCTGCTGCATGAGGTCGACCAACGGACCAAGGAGGTCGCGGCAAACGGGATGCAGCCGGGATCGAACGAGCGCAAGAAGCGCAAATCGAGCTATGGTGACCTTGCGCCACATGCAAAGCGGCCGAACTCATCGTCGTCCGGGATGTTACCGCCCAGTGCGACAGTCTCGCCTCGGCCCGGTCAGAATTGGGCGTACAACTCCCGCGCAGGCTCGACAAGCCATGGAAGCGGCTACCAGACGAGCGATACACGAACGCTTGTCGACGATGATTTCGCCGGCATGGGTAACGGGGGCGCCAATCAGTTCTCCACTTCCTCGCAGATCACGCCGCCGACGCAGACGCACAACATGCTCGGGGCCATCGACACGTCGCAGTTGTTCGACGTGGGCGGCGTAACGTTTGACGGGCTGGAGATGCTCCAGGGCTTCGACTTTTCGTCCCTCGCCGCGGGCGACACGTCCTTCTGGAACAGCTTCATCTCGCCCACGGCGGCGAACCAGTACCACATGAGCGGGCACAATACCCCGGGGAGCGGGAGCGGAAACGGCCCGTCGCCGAGCGGGTGGGGCGTGCAGGGCGACCTTGGGAGATCGGGCACGGGGACTGGGAATGCGGCGGCGCCTGGTTTGCCTGGCGCGGGCGCAGCTGGAGGCATGGGCGTTAACAGCCTTGCTCCCGGCAGCGGGTTGGATTTCTGGAGCCAGGTCGCGCCGTCTGGGTATGACTGGGCCGCGGACCCTAATGTCCCGTTCAACATCTAGGGCGGGGCGGTGGGACTAAAGCACAAGCACGACGGGGAGGCTTATGAGTATAGTACTCGAGTGCGGATATGGTGGAATATTTAACGGGAAGCAGTAAACAGTAAGAAGGCATTTGATTGCGGATTGGCGGATGGGTATGCGGCGGTATGCGGCGGCAGCGTGAAGGAATATATGGCTTATACTGTGTGTATATCTTGCATTTTGTATGACACATGCGAAGCTATACGCTTGGACCAAAGTATCCTCGGCGCAAGCGCTCTGCCCAGTCCGATACGGACGACGTACATCATTCTCGAAAGTGAGCGACTGGATGCGAAGTGTGCAGCGATGCATTGCTACAGATTCAAACCAGCTACAGCGGTCCCTCCCGGTGACATGGATCATCACGCCTTGCCCTTCTTCTGCTCCTTCATCGCGGCAATTCGCTACAGTCAGCTCGATCCTCCGACGCCACAGCAAGCTCACCGCTTTACGCTCCTCGCGCCTCCGCGCCATCTCCTTGTCCTTCTCCTCCTTGCTCATGCCCGCCATACTGGGCTGCGGCGTCCCGCTCTTCGCGGGCGCATCGACATCTCCCCACTCTTCATTCGAAGCGACCGTGGGCGTCTGCGATGGGGCCGGGGAAGGCTTGACAGCCACCGGAGCCGGCATCGGCACGGCCTTGGCCGCGGCCTGCGCGACCCGCGGTGTTGGCGCAGCTGAAGCCTGGGCGGGCGATGGCCTCGTGCCGTTCGTCTGTGAGGGTTGTGTTGCCGGCTTGACGTAGTACGACTGTGCCGGAGGAACGACGATCTCGGGTACTGGCGCGGACTCGAACGCCGCCCAGTCGTCCTCGTCGGCATTGACATCAATGAGGTCGTCAGTGCCCCACGCGTTCTCCACTCCGCCGTCGTCCGCGTCATCCCACTCGCCCGCGAGCGTTTCTGCCAGACTGGACGTAGGGGCTTTGGCCTTGCTCGCGCCGAGCTTCATGCCCGAGCTCGAAGACGGAGTGACGCGCGGCGCAGCCTTCTTGACATTGATGGAAGGCTTGGTGGAGGTAGAGCCGAATGTGAACGAGTCGGAACTGAGCCGAGGTGAAGCAACAGGCGAGGCGACAGCCGAGTTCGCGTTCGAAGCGAAAGATGGGGGAGCGAGAGTCGGCGCAGCCGACATGGTCGAGTGTACTTCGGTGTTGGACATCTGCTTCCCGATCGAGGCGATTGCCCACCCAGCCAGAGCGCCGGCAGCGCCCGTTGCAGAATTGACGACACCCGCTTGGGACCCATTGGCAGTAGACGTGGTGGTGACCGGACCATGTGACGATCTGTCGTCGGTCAGAACTGTCTCGGGCTGCGCGTTAACGACGGAGCACATGTATAAGGAGCTCACCATGGCGGCGGCCATCGCCTCGATTCGCTTCAAGAACATGTTCATTGCCTTGAACGCCTGGTCGCGAACGGTTCTGAACGTCAGCCCGGCACCCTTTCTATCTTGCAGCTGACTCACTTCTCCTTATCCACCAGCGTAAACGCCATATTCGGCACAACCTTGCCCGCAAGGTCGTCTCTGTCGAAGCACTCCACGGTAGCCATAAGAGCCATTAGACCCGCTACTCGTGCGTGCACAAATGGGTCCTTCAAGCTTCGCGCGAACGCAGGAACGAGCACCTTCTTCTTGGTGTTTGGGCCAAGGAGCGGCGCAAGCCGTCCGAGCAGGATACACGTGTTCGTCCGTATTGACGGCTCCGCATCGGTCTGCATCTTCGCCAGTAGCCGCAAAAGGTCGTTATTAAGGATGCGGTCGTTGAGCTGCCGCTCAGCTTCTGCATGACGAGAATGGAGCAATTTGGCTTACTTTTTGAGCCAGAGGAAAGACAGCCTTGACTGTCGCTTCCCGTATGATCGGTACGGTATCGGCAAATCCAGTGATCTGGAGTCAGTCAGGAAATACTGAGAATGACTATGCCGACTCACCAGATGGGGCCACACCCGATCCACCACAGTCCGCTGATCCAGCTTATCCGCATACTCGTTCAGCCCATCCAACAACGCCATGCGTGTGCCCCGATCTGGGCTCGCGTAGAGCTTAATGACTGGATCAAGCACCAACTTCGAGTAATCCGCGGGCGCCACAAGCTTGCCCAGCTCGAGGACGAGCGGTAACATCGCCCCACTCGGCGCCGTCGGCAGCGATATCGAATGAAGCAAGGACGGCAGCACCTTGTAGAGCAAGAAAGGCTGCGGGATACCGCCGGAGGTCGCCGCGTCCTTGATCGTCCGCAGAAGCCCTAGCTTGTCGCCCTCCGATTTGAGCTCGAATCCTTCGAGACCTTGCACGAGCTGAGTGATTGGGTTGCTCGCCCAGAAGCCCGTCGCTTCCGCTTCAGAGACAAAGTTTGCAGTTGTCAGACGGGTCCGTGGGTTGGGATTGAGCATCCGCTTCCATAGCGGGAAAAGCGATTTCGGGATGGCACCGGCGAGGCCAGGGGTGGGCTGCGAGGAGAGGGATGGAAGAGGTGCGCCGGGGTTGTATAGCGAGAAGAGGAGTAGGGCGAGGAGGTATGTGTCTGATTGTGAGGGATCCGTACTGTCATCAGCTGCCATGTCAAACGGGAGTCCGGGCCTCCTCACTCTCGCAGTACGCCCCAGCCGCCCTTCCTTACTTCAGGCGCAGACACGTCGCCAACACCGCCCGGAGCTACTCCGCCCAGGCCCCACAGAACGCCAGCAGCATCTTCGCGTCCTGTCAGAAGCTCGAAACCGCCTAGTCGGAATTCCATCGCTGGCGTGACGAAGATTGTGGACGGCAGAAGATAGGCATGGTGCAATGAGAGTGGAGGGGAGTTGAGGAAGGCCAGTGCCGTCTACAACGTGAGCTGTGTCACTTTACAGTCGATCAAAGCTCACCGATATGCTTCGCACGCCCCAGCCGATCCAATCCTCCTTGCCCTTGCCCTTGCCGGCCAAGGCGCCGCCGGTCGTCCAGTCGCGCAAGACCCCTTCCAATGGCCGCACTCGCTCCGTGGCGATATACACGTGCGTGTCCGTCTCGACCGAGTCGATATATCGGATACTGAGATGAGCTATGACAAGATCCATCCGATGCGTGCGGCTCACACGTCCGGGTGACGCATTGTCCGTAGCTTCTTGAGCGCATTCTTCGCCAGCTGCATCAAGGTCCGTCGGTCTTTGTTGCCTGGCTGTAACGGGGGTAGCGTCGAGTCGAAGATGAACAACGTCAACGGCGTTTGATCATCCTGCCATCAGTATCATCTCATTGCTTGGCTGCACTGGGATTGAAAGGGAGTCTAGGCGACGCAGGAGCTCGCGAGGACCGAGTGCAAGCAACGAGATTGACTTTGCTTCTCGTCCTCTAACACAACGGCGGTCTCTTCCCAACTCCCTCGAGGAGCGAGACAGCGAGCTGGACCGATCTCGCCTGTTCCGTAGGACAATCGCCAGGATCGTGGACAAGGCACGGCGCCAAACGTACCTTCTTCACTCCCTCTCGGATCTCCCAAATCGAGCTCCCTTGCTCGAGCCCCGGTATCCGCTCCCCGATGGAGAAGGGGAACGACACCCCCGTCGACTGGAGCACAGCGTCTGTAATCGACTTGAGGTAGTTCATGGCGGACGAATCAATGGATCAAGCCGGATTGACAAGATGAAGGCCAAGTCGTGGGCGTAGATCACTTGTAGAGTGCACATCAGTGACGCGTGGACCAATTACGTAAGCTTGACCATGTTTTGGTCCCCCGCTCCAGGGCAGGAATTTTGCGACGACTCGCGAGTCAGTCAGAGAAGATGTGGTCTTGGCTTCAAGGTCACCTCATCTGCGTAGCGATCACCATCCGATCAACGAGCACTCGTCAGAGCAGGTGCGTCTGTGATGTGTATGGATAGTACGAATGCTCATCCGACAGCTCGGCTGTGGCTCGTCCATTGCTCCTTAGCTGAACCCATCACCCCCACGTTTGACCAAGAATCCGACCCGGGCAAGTGTGTGTCTCACCCCTCATCAGACCGGCACGAGTCGCTCACACCTCAGGATCAAAATGCTCGTCCTCGCTGGCTCTTCCGCCATCACCCCCACCCGCCGTACCACCCTCCTCAAGTCCTTCCAAGCCGTCCTCCCCACCATCACCTCGCTTGACGCTGTCCAGCTCCATCTCGTCAACGCCTCGAACGTGGACGCCGAGGCAACCCTGTCCAAGGTCGACTCTGCCGAGCGGGGCATCCTCGATGCGCTGCTGGCGTACGGCGATGACGAGCGTCTGTCCGAGACCAAGGCGTTCCTCGAGTCCGGCATTGATGCCGCGAGCAACGACAAGACTTCCATTGCGTTGTACGTTTTGCCTCGAGCCGGCACCATCTCGCCCTGGTCTTCGAAAGCCACCGACATCGCCAAGATCTGCCGACTGGGCGAGCACGTCAACCGACTCGAGCGAGGAACGCTGTACCTTGTCAACGCCTCGTCGCCGCTCAACCTCCCCGCGCTCCACTCAGTCCTTCCGCTGATCCACGACCGAATGACGCAGCTCATCCACACGTCTATCCCCGCTGCAGCGACAGTCTTCCCTCCCACCCCTCCCAAGCCTTCTTCGCTCGTCACCGTCCCGATTATCGGCGCCGAGGACCCGCAGGCCGTCCTGGGCGAGGCGAACGCCCGCCTGGGTCTCGCCTTATCCGAGCAGGAGATCCCGTACCTCGTCGAATCGTTCCTTGCCGCCGGGCGGAACCCCACCGACGCCGAGCTGTTCATGTTCGCCCAGGTCAACTCGGAGCACTGCCGACACAAGATCTTCAACGCCAAGTGGACGATCGATGGCGAGGACAAGGAGAACAGCCTGTTCGGTATGATCCGCAACACGGAGAAGAACATCAACTCTGCGGGGACGGTCTCCGCCTACGAGGACAACGCGGCCGTGCTGGATGGATACGAGGCGCCTCGGTTCGCCGTGGGCGGACATGGCGAGGATGGAGTGTACGGAGCGAAGAAGGAGGCCATGCCGATCTTGATCAAGGTCGAGACGCACAACCACCCGACTGCCGTCTCACCCTACCCTGGAGCGGCCACCGGATCTGGCGGAGAGATCCGAGATGAGGGCGCTACGGGCAAGGGGTCGAAGCCGAAAGCTGGTCTTGCGGGTTTCACGACGTCGGACTTGTTGATCCCTGGCTTTACGCAGCCGTGGGAGTCGGACGTCGGACGACCCAGTCACATCGCCTCGGCCCTGGACATCATGCTGGAGGCGCCCCTTGGTGGTGCGGCGTTCAACAACGAGTTCGGACGACCAGCGCTCGGGGGATACTTCAGGACGTTCTTGCTGGAGGTTGCTGGCGCGAACGGCGAGGGCGAGTGGAGGGGTTACCACAAGCCGATCATGATCGCTGGTGGACTCGGTAACGTTCGACCGCAATACGCCAAGAAGACGGGTATCGACGCTGGATCTAAGGTGATCGTGCTTGGTGGACCGGGCATGTTGATTGGTCTCGGAGGAGGAGCCGCCTCGTCGATGACGTCCGGATCCAGCTCGGCCGATCTCGACTTTGCGTCGGTGCAGCGAGAGAACCCGGAAATGGAGCGACGATGCCAACAGGTCATCGACGCGTGTGTCAACCGAGGTGACGGTGCTGGAAACCCGATTCAATCGATCCACGATGTCGGAGCTGGTGGTCTGTCCAATGCCCTGCCGGAGCTGGTGCACGACTCGGGCCTCGGAGCTGTCTTCGAGATCCGAGATGTCCTGGTCGACGACCCGAGCATGTCGCCGATGGAGATTTGGTGTAACGAGTCACAGGAGCGATACGTCCTCGCCGTCTCGCCCGACGACGTCAGCGTCTTCGAGGAGATTGCCAAGCGGGAACGATGTCCCTTCTCGGTGGTCGGCACGGCCACGAAGGAGGAGCGACTCGTTGTCACGGACCGACTTCTCGGCGAGAACGTCATTGACATCTCCATGTCCGTCCTCTTCGGCAAGCCGCCTCGAATGCACCGACACGCCACGACGATCGCGCCCAAGAGGGACCAGTTTGACTCGTCGCTGTTCAGCTACTTGCCGGTTTACAAGGGCGCACCGACTACGTCGCTTATGGCCGAGACGATCAACCGGGTCCTGCGACTTCCTTCGGTCGGTTCCAAGTCGTTCTTGATCACGATCGGAGACCGAACTATCACTGGTCTCGTCACGCGAGATCAGATGGTCGGCCCCTGGCAAGTGCCCGTCGCCGACGTTGCCGTCACTCGGTCGTCGTACGGTTTCGACGTTGTTGTCGGTGAGGCGATGTCGATGGGAGAGCGAACTCCTTTGGCCCTTCTCAACGCCGGTGCATCGGCCCGTATGGCCATCGCTGAGGCGCTTACCAACTTGGCCGCCGCGTCGGTCAAGGACTTGTCGCTGGTCAAGCTGTCCGCCAACTGGATGTCGGCCTCGTCGCACGAGGGAGAGGGCTCGAAGCTGTACGAGGCGGTCCAAGCTGTCGGTATGGACTTGTGCCCGGCTCTTGGCGTCGGAGTGCCTGTCGGAAAGGACTCGATGTCCATGTCGATGCGATGGCCCGGGGAGCACGGCGAGAAGAAAGAGGTCACTGCGCCGCTTTCGCTTATCGTCACTGCTTTCGCCCCGGTCGACCACGTCGAGCGAACGTGGACGCCACAACTTCAGACCGACGCTGGCGAGACTGTCCTTGTCTTTGTCGACCTCGCACGCGGCAAGCAGCGCCTGGGTGGATCGGCTCTCGCGCAGGTGTTCAAGCAGATTGGTCACGAGGCCCCCGATGTCGAGAATGCCGCAGACCTCAAGGCGTTCTTCACGGCTGTTCAGGCGCTCAAGGCGTCGAACACCGTTCTCGCTTACCACGACCGCTCGGACGGCGGTCTCTTCACCACGCTCGCGGAGATGGCCTTCGCGGGCCGAGTCGGTATCGAGGTCTCGCTCGATGCGATCTCGCACGAGGGCGACTATGTCGCGTCATTGTTCAACGAGGAAGTCGGTGCGGTCATGCAGGTCCGTTCCGCCGATCTCGTTGCCTTCACCGACGCTTTCGTCAAATCCGGCTTCCCTACCCGACACATCCACGCTATCGGCAAGGTGCTCGGACGACAGGACCAGTCAGTCACCCTCATCCACAAGTCCGAGGCCATCTACACGTCTACTCGAGGCGAGCTGCAGCAGCTCTGGGCAGAGACGTCGTACCGTATGCAGGCGATCCGGGACCAGCCCATCGCTGCCAAGGAGGAGTTCGACGCGATCCTCGACAACGAAGACGAGGGTATCATTTACGACATCACCGCGCCGTTCCTGCCGGATGTGCAGCGGCTGGCTGACGCACCCAAGGTCGCTATTTTGCGAGAGCAGGGTGTGAACGGCCAGATCGAGATGGCGTGGTCGTTCCACGCTGCCGGCTTTGTGGCTGTCGACGTGCACATGTCGGACGTGATTTCTGGCAAGATTGCCCTTGCGCAATTCGCGGGTCTGGCCGCTTGTGGAGGTTTCTCGTACGGAGACGTCCTGGGCGCCGGTAACGGATGGGCCAAGTCGGTCCTGCTCAACGAGACGGCGCGCAAGGAGTTCGAGGCGTTCTTCGCTCGAGAAGACACGTTCGCCCTCGGTGTGTGCAACGGTTGTCAATTCTTCTCCCAGCTCAAGGAGATCATTCCTGGCTCGGAGCACTGGCCGGCGTTCAAGGCGAACCGCGCAGAGCGATTCGAGGGCCGAGTCTCGACTGTCCAGATTGACACGGCCGCTGCGCAGTCGATCTTCTTCAAGGACATGCAGGGCTCGTGCCTCCCCGTGGCGGTTGCGCACGGCGAGGGCCGGGCCTCGTTCGCCGGCACGGGCTCGCTCGACGCCTTGAACACCGACGGACTCGTCCCCGTCAGATATATCGACAGCAAGAAGCAGGTCGCGACGACGTACCCCAAGAACCCGAACGGTTCGCCCGAGGGTATCGCCGCGGTGCAGACGAAGAATGGGCGCGTGCTGGCTATCATGCCGCACCCGGAGCGGGTCGTCGCTGCCGAGAGCAACAGTTGGTTCCCGTCTAGCAAGAGGGGAGATGGGCCGGACGGATGGAACGGCAAGGGCCCGTGGTTCCGCCTGTTCCAGAATGCCTACGCTTTCGCTATCGAGCAGAGGAAGTGAGCGGGCGCGGCGGTGCCGGGATGGCGGCGGACGTGAGGTATGGGCACACTGGCCCCCGGGTAAAGAAGCGATTGTCATAGAGTAGGCGAATGATGTTTTGGGCTCGGAAGGAAACAGAAACAATGCATTGTGTACGGATACGAAGACGCGGAGACGGACTGATGTTGCCATTGCTTGTGATCCACGTTTCTTTGGGCCATGTCATGTAAAGGCACCTCGGCGACAGTGTCATCAAGCGAACAGTGGTGAGGACGCATAAGCGTCTCCATCATTGCTTGTATAGCCCGTTGGTCTGGACTGACTACTGGCTTGATGCGTATCAAGCCCTGCTGGTCACCTGTACAGTAAGCCCTTTCCCGCCATCTTCTGCTGCAGCGAGCTGGTCATCGCCTTCCTGAGCATGCAGTCTTCACACGCACGGGCATCCTCTCGGCACAAGTGCCGGCACAATGGCCGCGGAAGACGTCGTAATGCACGCAGCAAAGCAGGGCCGGTCCTTTGCCACTCTCGAACGGAGGAACGTAAAGGATCGTCGTGTGGAACCTCATAGAGCATGCGAGGTGCAATGGATGGATACAGTATAAATGGGCGGCCACCAAGGCATTGCATGTCACTTCCTCACATCATTTTGCCAGCAGCCGCACTCACCGTCATCAACCATGACCCCACCCAGAGCAGTCGTCTCCGGGGGACGCAACACCACTCCAGCCCGTAGCGTTGGAAACGCTCCCTCCACAGTGAGTAAGACGGGAGATAATTGCTTATCCCAAATGCATAATCTGAATGAAGGGCAGTGGCGGGAGCGGAGGAGAGAAGCCTCCCCCGGCCTCGAACACGGACACGTCCCCTTCACAGTACTCGGAAAAGTGCAGCATCTGCCAAGTTTTCCCAGCTGTTCAGTGCAGCAAGGGTACGCCGCCATGCTTCCAATGCGTGGAAGTTGGGATTCCCGCTGGAAAACCCGACGGGTGCTACTACAGTGCTCCCGAAAGCAATTGATCTGGCGATGGTGGGGACGACTATCGGACGTCCGAACAGGCCGGTCACGGCGGAATGGAGCGGTGGGATGACTGCAGACTCGGGACAAGAGGAAAGCAACTGTTATAGGGGCGCAGAGTCATGCATCACGGCGATGGCAAGCTGCGAGGCAGGGCGGTTCAGCTGCACTGTCCTTGGAGACAGGGGACTGTGAGGCACGATGGACAATACACTTAGCTACGGGTTTATCCAAGCTCGCGTTTGTGCGATCGACTTGTTGACTGGTGCGTTCCTAGTGGACCAGGGCCCCAAGAGCTCACTTCATCCTGGAGGCCGCTTTACCCCAAGCATGGCTCTACGCTACTTTAACGCTGCCAGTCGCATAGCTGCTCGCTGGAAAGGGTGTTCCTGTCCGTGAAGCCTCCGCTCTAGGTCATGATGTTTCGGGAACGAGCCCGGATCCTGGGTGCTCAGCCGCTCTTCGAGGTTCTTGCAGTACCCGTCAGTTTTATGTAGGAGATATGTTGTAGCGCGGGTCTGGTGTGCAGCCTCTGATGATCTGGAAACCTGATGTTCGCGACATGCAAGCTCTGGGCCTCGAGGACCCAATAAGCTGAGCATCCCACTTTCATACACGCGGAGTGCTAGAATGTATGCTGGACCAAGGCTGCTCACGCCTACACGAGCCACGAGGTCAACATGGGACAAGTGGGTCCTTTGAGAAGGACCTCGTGCTCGCTGATGCGTCTGGGGCTCCTCCTATGCATTCTTTGCCATCCTACGTTCATGGCCTGCCCTCAAGGATTGTGACGCGCGGCCAGCGGAGGTCTTCCGAAGTTGCCCGAGAATCGGCCGCAGAGGAGGATGTGACCGCGGAGACCAAGAACCACCTCCTCATTGGACTGGATGACCGCGAGGATCGGCGGGGACTGCAATAGCGACAACGAATGTGGCCTACAATGCAGGCTCATTCCTTCCCATAACGTGTATAACCAGCGCCTTCAGACCGCGAAGGGGCCTTTTGAGCGCCTGAAGATATCAAAGGAGCGAGAATCGTCGATCATCGCAGGCGCGTAGTCCGGAACATCATGTCATTGCATCGTAGGACTGTCGTGTCGGAACCTGAAATCCATCATATCTCGCTTTTGCCCAGTGCCTTTCCGCCCCGCTTCTTCGCCTTCCGCGCGCTCCGCTTCTCCTTGATCGCCTGCCGCTTCTCCTTGAGCATCTTCGCCGCGGCCGCCTTGGCCTCTTCGACGCGTTTCTTCTCCTGCACCGCCTTCCGCTCCTTCGACATGGGCAGGTCCTCTTCTCTCACGCCGACGCCGCCGGGGCTAGCGCCGCGCAGGCGGATCCGGCCGTCTTTCAGGTACTCGGTGATCACGGGCGAGGCGGCGGGGCGGTAACGGTGTTCTTCACTGTACCTGCGAGTCAGCGGGATCTTGGGCTTGCGAACGAGAGAAGCGGGGAGCGGTAGCAGGAAAGTGGGGAGTAGTATGAAAATCGCGGGTGAGTTGTAGCCGCTCAGGCCCGCCGAGGGATCGTGAGTGGGCGATGAGCCGCGGTGATGGGTACGAAAGAGGATGCGAAAGACGGACCGGCTGGCGTAAATCACCTGAGGCTTTTTCTCCCCGTATCCACCGAGCTTGACGGCCACGTAGCCCATGAGCAGCACAGCGAGCACCAGCAAGACGCGCTTCCATGTAGCCGGCGGCGGGCGATTGAACTCGGACCGGATCGACTCGCGGAGTGGGCGGTACGACCTGTCGGCGTCGGATCCGCTGGCTGCGGCGGTAGTGTCGTTGTCTGCGCTCACGGGCGGGGCGAGGGTGGGCCGGGAAGTCTCGTCGTCGGACTGCGGCAGGCGCTGGTACGAGTTGGACATGCTGATGGTGTTGAATGGCTGTAGGGTGCTGTGCTGTGCTTAAAAGTCAGAGGTGGTGCGCAGGCGGGTGCTGATGGCCGGCTTGGCGGATGGCGGCGTGACTGAGCGGCGATCGCCGAGATGGAGTGGACGAGGTGGTAAAGTCGAGAAGTGCGGTTCGGATGTTGATGCGATTTACATCTATCACAGCGAAGGCTTGACGTTCGATATGAAGTGGGTGGCGGCAAGAAGTGCACGAGCTCACTATTATGACATGAGGCTGATCGCAGCTCCATCAAAGAGATCAATCGGATCAACCAGCGCGAGCTCGAGCTAGGGTTGTCGGGCAAAGGGTCATGGCACGACGAGTACAAGGGTGAGCTCACTGGTCACGTCTGACGACACAGCTCACGTGCAGACTCGGCTTACGTCTTTGTGGGAGGTTTGGCCTACGAGCTCACAGAGGGAGATGTGATCACGATCCTGTCGCAGTGAGCTTGTTTCTCTAGACCGCGCGTTGCAGCTGACGCCAGGTGGGGAGAGGTCGTCGATATCAACATGCCGCGGGACAAGGCTACTGGCAAGGCGAAGGGTTTCGCCTTTGTCATGTACGAGGATCAACGGAGCACAGTACTGGCTGTGGACAACATGAACGGCGTTCAGGTTCTCGGGCGGACATTACGGGTAAGTCTCCCTTTCGTACACCGGGTCCAGTCCACTTTCCATCTTGGCTTTACCCGAGAGCGGCAGCTGACGGCAGGTGGATCATTGCCGCAAGTACAACCAGCCTGGGGAGAAGGGCAAAGATGGAGAGCACATTGCTCCCGAGGAACCCACATACAATGCTATGCCCCCGACACTCGACGGTGAGTTAATGACCACTTTCTTTGGCTCCTCATCTGACGTCCAGGATCAGACGACTCCGAGTCCGACGACACCGAGGCAGAAGGAGACGACCTGGACGAAGAAGATCCGATGGCGGCGTACCTCCGCGCAGAGAAGAAGAAGGAGAAGGCAAAGGCAAAGGGCATCACGAACGGAGACGGCAAGAAGAAGCGAAAGCACGAGCACGATGGGGAGACGAAGGAGGAGCGAAGGGCACGCAAAGAGGCCAAGCGCGCGAAGAAGGCCGAGAAGGAAGCGAAGAAGCTGGGTCGGCGAGAGCGGGAGGAGAGCAAGCCAAGGAGGGAGGAAGATCACCGAAGAAGGGAGCTTTCGGGCTCTGCTTCCGCGTCGAGGGATCGGTACGCCGACGAGCGTTCTCAGGCTCGAGGAGAGGATCGACTGGACCGAGCTGGGTCCGATCGGGATCGACGGGCCGAACGGGACCGAAGTCCAGTATCAAGGCGAAATCATCGGTATGGCGAGGAGAGGAATGGCAAGAGCAGGGAAGACGAGCGGCCGGGGGATCGATACGACCGATACGACCGAGGAGAGCGGGACAGCAGGGATAGACGCGCCGAGATACCGCGGGGCAATGGCAAGGAGCGTGATCCTCGGGATGCACAATTCGACCGAGGACCCTCGCGAGGCGTTGATCGTGAGCGGTCGTACCGCGATGAACGATCCGAACCCGGGCCGTCACGAGACGCAGACCGTGATCGATCGTTCCGAGACGAACGGATCGATCGCGAACGGCCGAGAAATGGGCTCGACCGTAATGACCGGCGGGAAGGCGGATACGGGGGACGTGACAATGGGTACCCGAGACGCGACGATAGGGACCGATACGTAGACCGGAGGTAGCGGAGTTTCCACGGCATTTACAGTACTACAAATATGCATGTATTGGGCTGCTGTACTTCTACGCACTTCTATCTTCTAAATTTACTCTCAACTCGACCGCTCCGCCTTTGCCTGCTCTTGCTTCAACCGACGAATATGCTCATTCACCTCCCCCCGATCCTCGAGCTGCTCCAGTGACAGGTACTTCGCGCCCCGTATGTCCCCCAGACACTTCTCGCTCCCGCAGCTACACTGGAACCCCTGGGCCATGTCCCACTCTGTGCTGGGGTAGAAAAACGTCACTGCTTGGCCCTCCTTGAGCCCGCGCGGCCCTGTCTTGAGACACCACTGGTCCGGGCGCCCCCGGGGCAGCAGTAGCTGGACGGAAGGGTCGCATGAGTGGTTCATGAACAACAGGTCGGAGTTGAGCTCGAGGTGATCGTGTGGGCCTGTCCCGTATTGGACGGACGAGTAGGCCTTCATGGGCGCCTGTGAGAGGTTTGTTAACGTCGTGATGACCGTGTTGGGCGGTACATCCTGGGGTCAGTCCGGCGTTCGTCCAGCACACTTGACGGCTTGAGCGCAGAGCCTGATGGGTGGATCAGACTCACGGTGACGGACACGAGTGCGCTCGCATACGTCTCCTCGCCGGAGGACGTATCGCTCGAGATGGCGCTGAAGACCACGCGAAAGTGGTCCGGATGCGTGGGGCTGTACGTCTTGCCATTGTGCGTATTGGCCAGGGTCGGTTTCGTCCATTGCTGGGGCGCGTCGACGGGGAGGAAGGGAACAGCGGCGGGCATTGTATCTGTGATGCAGCAGAGTCGCCTGAGGTGGATACAAGAGGCTGGGACGAGATGAAGGGCTGTAGCGCTGGGATATGTGCTAGGTAACAAGGGGACGAGGTAGAATGGAGACGAGCTGCTTTGTGCTGCGACCCGTTGTGCTCGTCGGTCCAGAGGCTGAAGCTCGGCCGGTTAGATGCTTGTCCGTTTTACCCGGATCAGGGAATCCTTTCCGCCCGGTGGAGGCCGCCTGCCCCTCGTCCCGTCTTCGGCGTCTGCTCTCGCTCACAGACGAAGGCTATGACGGCGAAAGATGCATGGACCCGGCGCAGGATTGGACTGAGCTGATGGCTGATGTTCTTATACGCGTCGCTGGGCAGGTGTGCGATACCTGAAGATGAGGAATGTGACTTCATGAGCTTTCATCGGTGGTCGCCGTGAATTACCAGGCGGAGTGACGTCGTTGGTATTATGCCTGTCATTCAGCAAGCGTGCGTCGGCGAAAGGTGAATCAACTCTTCCAACAACCTCCAGCTGCCAAATATGCCGGTCACACTCGAGGGGTGAGCCACATGATGGCAGCAGTTCTGTCCAAGCCTGACCCATAGGTCATGCCACTGCAGGGCGGTCAAGTACACGGTCGAGTCGAACACGCCCGTCCCGTTCGCGGTGAGTCTCTCACCCGCACCGCGAGTCAGTCACTGAATGTTAGCTGTGCCAATGCTCCATTTGCCGTAAGACAGGCGGCTACATGGGCAGTGTGAACATCATGGGCAACACCGATACGCTCAAGATCATCCGCGGGAAAGACAAGATCGAGTGGGTGACTCATCGTGGAGCAACCGAGGTCATGGCTCATAGCAGGGAGTATAGAGCACCCATGGAGTTCGACGCGAACGACCAGCCCCTCAAGCTGGCGGGCGGTGTGAGGAGCTTTTGCGGAGACTGCAGCTCGATGTTGTGGAACTACGACGAAGAGTGGGCGAAGGTAAGTGCTGGTACAACGCCTGCTGTCAAGTAGACGGCTGGACCGGAGGGCTGACACCTAGTGGATCTACCCATTCGCCTCCAGCATTGATAAGCCCGATCCGCTGCCGCCTATCCCTGCTGGTGCGGAGATGATCTCGATCAAGAGGGACTCGTGCCCGAGCTATGTGCCGCTGCCGGAGGGTGTCAAGGGACAGGAAGGGTACGGCGATATGGAGGGGATTGAGATCTGGCACAAGAAGCACGGATCCTGGGTGGAGTGAACGCGCACACACTGCCGAATTAGTCAATCTCTAGTTTAATAGTCTAGTACAGTTATCTCACATGGATAAGGTGTGTTCTGAGACGACGTGACGTCTGTTCTGCTCGCAGAGAGCAGAGCAGATGCACCTGCAGGCTGGGAATATCGGGCTCCGAGGTCGGTCGGAGCTGCATAATGGTTCGTGCGATCGGCGTTCCGAGGTCGGTTTCTCCGAACTCTACTTGTTGATCGGGAGTGTGCTTGCACAGGGGATCCCTGGTCCTTGGGCAGTACACCGCAGATGCCTTCTGCGGAGACACGCCTTGCCTGAAGCGCATCAGACGACAAGGAGGCAGCCAACGGGAGAAGGCGAGACGGGCAGTTGCGATAGCCGGTGGATGCCGGCGTCGGGCAAACCGTAGCACCATTGTTACCCAACCATAGCTCGGCCGAGTTTCATCACACTCGTGCGTGTACGTGTAAAGTACATAGACACTTCCAGCCCGATTGACAGGACTGCCAGCTAGCTTTTCTGCTCCTCTCTCCCAGCCAGACTGTGAAAGACCAGACGACGCCGAAACATACCACGATGCCGCTCCCGGAAGCCTACGCGCAAGCCACCGAGGCCGTCAGTTCCAAATGGAAGGGCACGACCGCCAACGGCGGCAAGACCAAGAACTACATCAACGGCCAGTTCACCGACAGCAAGACAGACAAGTGGCTCGAGGTGCATGATCCGTCGACGCAGAAGGTCGTCAACCTCGTGCCCGAGACGACGGAGGATGAGTTCAACGCGGCCGTCGCAGCGGCCAAGGAGGCGTACAAGACGTGGTCCAAGACGTCCATCATCCGGCGTCAGCGCGTCGTCTTCGAGTGCGTCGAACGCTATCTCAGGGGGTCGCGGGGCAGAAGGAGCTGACTTCAGGCTGCAGCATCTGATTAGGCAGCACACGCCGGAGATCGCCCAATCGATCGTACTGGAGCAGGGCAAGACGGTCGCGGACGCGCATGGGGATGTGCAGCGTGGTTTGCAGGTGAGGCGAGATCCGAGGGCGCTACGACTCTCCGCGCATAGGAGGCGGAAAGAGCATGAGCGCTGACGAGCAGGTCGTCGAGTCTGCGACAGCCATCACGTCCACCCTGCTCGGCGACAAGCTCGAGGTCGCAAGGGACATGGACACCTATTCCCGCCGACTGCCGCTGGGTGTCTGCGCAGCGATCACCCCCTTCAACTTCCCCGCCATGTGCGCTTTGGGCTTTGACGTGAGGTGCCTCTGCTGATGCGCAGGATAGTGCTGTGGTCGGCGGCGCTCGCGACCGTCACTGGCAATACCCTCATCGTCAAGCCCTCCGAGCGGGATCCAGGCGCGACGATGATAATCGCCGAGCTGTGTGAGCGAGCGGGCATGCCCCCGGGAGTGATCAACGTGTGAGCCATGACCCCATGCCGCTCTTGTGATCCTGGTGCTGAAGCTCAGCGTGCACGGCACGGCGCCCACGGTCAACCGGATCTGCGACCATCCCGATATTAATGCGATCTCGTTCGTTGGCGGCGACAACGCCGGGAAACACATCTACAACCGGTGCGCGATGTGTCTGTACAACGATGGCGGTGGCTCACGATCAGGGGTACTGCCAATGGCAAGCGCGTGCAGGCGAACATGGGAGCGAAGAATCACTGTGTCATCATGCCTGATGGTGAGGATTCGACTTGGAACGAGGCGAGCCCCCTGCTGATACACACAGCCAACCGCAATCTTACGCTGAACGCCGTCGCGGGCGCTGCGTTCGGAGCGGCCGGGCAGAGATGCATGGCGCTCTCGGTCGGTACGTTCGGCTGTCGTTCTCGGCGCTTGCAGTACTAGAGCTCACGATAGCTGTGTTCGTTGGGGCGGCGCGGGACCTTATACCGGAGCTCATCGAACGGGCGAAGAAGCTCAAGGTGTCGGGGGGCTTTGAAGAAGGCACAGACCTGTAAGCTGCCCAGCATCACCGGCCTGCACGCAGACATCTCATCGCTAGCGGCCCCGTCATATCCGCGCAGGCTAAACAGCGCATCGAGGGTTTCATCGACTCTGTCGAGAAAGAGGGCGGGAAGATCCTGCTAGACGGGCGGGACTACAAGGTCGCCGAGTACCCAGATGGCAACTTCGTGGGACCGACCGTCGTCGAGGTCAAGCCGGGCATGTCGGCATACGAGAACGAGATCTTTGGTCCTGTCTTGGGGGTCATCTGCGCGGAGAGCCTGGACGAGGCGATTGGGCTGATCAACGCCAACAGATAGTGAGCTCCCTTGCGACCTGGTTGGGCGCCAGCTGACAGTCAGCGGAAACGGAGCGGCGATCTTTGTACGATATGTTGAATGCGGTGGAGGAGGTCACTGACGGGCAGACCAACAACGGCGCCACGGCGCGGATCTTCGAGACGCAGGCGGAGCCCGGACAGATCGGCATCAACGTGGCTGTGCCCGTGCCGCTCCCGATGTTCAACTGGTCAGGCAGCAAGGCGTCGTTCATGGGCGATATACCGTTCTATGGCAAGACGGGCTTGGACTTCTACACCCAGAGGAAGGTGAGATTGAGTCATGATTTGGCTGTGAGTGGGGCTGATGGGTCAGACGACGACAGCTTTGTGGCCTACCCAGGACGCCTTGGGAGATAAGGTCAACTGAGAATAGAAGCTCGAAGCGTAGACAGACGGACAGGCGACGGTCACAATGCCACAGTTCCATTAGGAATTATTCGGTTGAGCAGAGGCAGGTGTTCATATTGTACTGGATCTTGTAGGCGAGTGGCATCGCTTGACGCGGTAGGTGGCGTTGAGAGCGGGTGGGTGTCAGATCACCATGAGGCGCAGGAAGACTGCAACAATCTCAAATCATGCATCGTCGTAAAGGGTCAAGAGGCAGCACATCACGAGCATGTCGGCTCTCGATCACCCATGCATATCTGCAAGGCACCTTTATATGATATGCTGAGACGAGCAATCTGAAACACGCCGGATCCTGCGCGCAAACGCGTCCGACGCGTCGAAACGCAACATGAATTTCCAAGTGTCATCTGTATCCACTCGACTTTCACCGGCACCATGACGCACCCAGTAGACCCAGTCAACCTGGCGCCCATTCCGCCGCTGATCGACTCGTACACGTATCATTCAGCCCCGCACCAGGACGACGGCCCCGAAGGATGGATCATGGGGATAGACGAAGCTGGGCGAGGGCGTGAGTTGCTTGAGGGCACATCCTCCTGCGCGATAGCCAGACCTGGCATTGGCGTCGCGGTCGCGTCCGGGGCTGTTCTTTGATAGGAGTCATGCTGACCCGCAGCCGTGTTAGGTATGACATGATGTAACATGACCCCGAGCGCGGCTGATGGGTGCAGGACCGATGGTCTACGCCGCTGCGTACTGCCCCATGTCTTTCAAGCCGACGCTGGAAGCGCTGGGCTTCGACGGTAGGTCCTGCGCATCTCGGCGGGACACGAGCGTTGCGGGTGCAATACAGCCTGTCGCTGACCCCAGACTCCAAGGCCTTGTCCGCGGAGACGAGACAAGCGCTGTGGGACGCGTTCGACCTCCACCCGCCATTGTGCTACTCGAGCGCGACGCTCTCGCCTCAGGGCATCTCGGCGGGCATGTTACGGCGGGCTCCTATCAACTTGAACCAGCAGGCGCAGGTGGGCTTATCATAGCAGTCCCACCTCTCCTGGACTCTTGGGAAAGGATATGACAAGCCCAAGGCCTCGGGGTTGATGACCAGGACGCAACGATCAGCCTCATTCAGTCCGCCCTCGACCGGAACATCCCCGTCAGAGAGGTGAGCCCGGCGCCAACAATAATGTCCATCCCAGCGCGCGGACTGACCGCAGTGCTACGTCGACGCCCTGGGCCCCTCGCCGCAATGGCAAGCGCGCCTCTCGGCCCTATTCCCCACTATCGCATTTACCGTCTGTCCCAAGGCGGACTCGCTGTTCAAAATCGTCGGCGCGGCGAGTATCATCGCCAAGGTAACGCGGGACCGGTACATCCACAGCTGGGTCGACCCGGAGGACCGGCCCGCCTCGCGTCCGGGCCGGGATGTGGACGTGGATATGGACATGGGCCGGGAGAACGTCACGAAGGGCGAGGTGGACGGGGAGATCTCTGACTCGGAGATGGTTGTGGCCAGAGGGAGCGGGTATCCGTCCGACCCAAAGACGCAGGCGTTCTTGAGAGAGTCGCTGGACCCGGTGTTTGGGTATAAGGGTGTCGTCCGGTTTTCGTGGGCGACGGTCAAGGTCATCCTGGAGAAGAACGGGGTCGAGTGCAAATGGTGCGTATGATCTACGAGTCGTCCCGACGGCTCCTGTACACGTCTCGCTCACGGGCAATCGCGTAGGCGTGGTCTACACCCGCCGATGGTTATAATGTCTCGCTTGCCTTGTTCATCTCCCGAATCGCGATCGCGAAGGTCTCTCTCTACGGCGCACATCTGACCAGCAGGATCGACGAAGTCGCGCAGCCATCCGCGGCCAGCTGGTTCGGCGCCGACGCAGATACGGGTCGGCCCAAAGTCTGGCGCGAGCTGGGCGTCTCGGGCGTCGGCGAGTTGTAGTCACCATACGATAGTCACTATATGACAATCCAACATGTTGTACCTCGTAAGATGCATGGCAACGTCACAGATACACTACACCCCGATCACGCATGTCGCGCAGTAACATCTTCACCCATCCTCGACACGTTCCGTACTTCACGCTACACCACCCGCCCCTCCTTCAGCAGACTCGCCTCATGCCGCACCTCCCTGTCCCAATGGCACCTCCCCAGATCCTCCAGCTCCCACAGGCTCGTCGAGAACGGATTGCACAACTGCGGATCATCCATGTCGCCCTTGTACACCCCGTCCGCGCGCCTCTCCTCCGTATCGAGCAAGCCCTCAAGCTTCGAGTCGCGGCTCATCAGCGCGCGGACGAACGTGATGCTCTGTTTCGCCGTATCCGGGGGCATGAACAGCGCGCACTCCGTCAGGCGCTTCGCGAATGCTGCAGCGCGCCAGGGAGGGGGCGAGGACGAGGCCGTATGCCGCGCGAAGAAGATGGCGTGCAGGCACCGGAAGAGCAGGTCCGACGTCGTCAGGAGCTGGACCACCGCCTTGGGCGGTTTGCGCCCAGCCTGAAGGGGTCGTGCCGGCTTGGCGGGCAGCGAGGCGGAGCGGAGCGGCGGGTCTTCGATCCCTGTGTCGAGGGAGAGCGGGCGCAGAAGCGCAAAGAGAGCCGTGATGAAATCGTTCAGGTCGATGTTGAGCGCTTCACCCTGGCCCGAGAGCAGCTCGAAAGCCGTGACGATGGCGAGCAAGCGCGTGCGCGTCCGAACACTCGCGCCGACGGGGTCAAGCTCGATCTGCGCGTCTTCCTCCTCGGCATCATTCGCCACGCCCGGCTTGACAAATCGCCCGGCATCGAGCTCCTGTTGGTCGATGACGATACGCCGCAGCACAGCGAGCAAGTCCCGGAAGAAGTCGATGTTGATGAAGTGCGCGAACTGGCTGATACCCTCCAGAGCGGATGGAAGCAGCGGCGACCGACCCTGGTGCTTGAGGATGGAAAAGTACAGCACAAACAGGTTCTTCAGCGTCTCCGTTTGCTGTCATCAGCGCGCGATACATGACATGTCGTAGTTCTGCGCGCGCAACTCACCACCTGCGCTCGCTCCTCGAGGTCCACCTCGGCTTCCGCCTCGGCCTGCTCCTTCCTCACTTCCTTCATCTCCTTCTCCCGCTTGCGCTGATTCTTCGTCTGCCACTTCTTTCGCACTTCAGACTTGAACTTGGGTTCCGTCGACGCTTCGTCTTTGCCCTTGCCCTTGCCCTTGAAGTTGCGCTTGCCCGCCTTCGAGTTCTTGCCATCCCGCATCTGCTCCAGCTCCGCGCGTAGACGCAGGTGCATCAAGCACGAGAGGACGTTCGGGTGGACCTGGAACTTGCGCTCCTTGATCATTCGGGCAAGCAGCCGGACTAGCGTTTGCGAGTACACGGCCGTGTTGTCCTGCTTGAAGACCGAGATGAACGCCTGCAGTACCATCTCGCAGTCCTGCCCGTCAGATCGTGCTGCTAGCTGGTGACCGTGGTGTCCATGTCGAGTCTACTCACCTCGTCCCATGTCCGCCGAGCCAGCTTTCCCACGAGCACACCCATCAGGTTCTCGCTGAAGTTGAAGTGTGTAGCGGACACAAGCAGGTCCGCCATACACTTCAAGCTCAAACTGGCGAGAGGCGTCTTACCTGCGACGTCAGCATTGTCTTTGAGCATCACTGAAGAAGTGTGCGACTCACGCTTCACCTCCGCCTCCATGAGCTTCAAGTACCCCTTGTAGCTCCGCACAAGCAGCTTCTCGCCCTCTCGCAGACGCCTGACCTCCTCTCGGACCTTCTCCGCCTCTTCCGTCGCTGTGAGGTCTCGGATCCGATATCCCGGGATGAGATCCTTGTACACGGCCAGCTGGGACAGGAAGGCGAGACCTCGGATCGAGTACGGGACGGGCAGCGGTGGTTGTCCTTCCTCCATGTTTGGGACTGTCGGCAGCGCGAAGGTCGACAGACGAGTCAAGACCGGCCCCTGGTCGTCAGCTTGGTCCGATTGCGCGGCATCTTTTCGCTTACAATGTCGACCAACTCGCCTCCAGCCAGGATCTCCGCTCCGACCTGCGCAATCTGCTCCTTGGCAATCGCGAGCCTCTCGGCGTTCTTGACGCCCTGCATGCCCACAATCTCCGCCACGCCGAGACGCCCGAATCGGCCCTTCTTGCCTGACAGTCGAGCAGCATCCGCACCGTCGTCGCTCCCCAGATCCTCCTCTTCGCTCAGCTCCTCCTCCGTATCGCTCTCCACCACCGGCTTCTTCTTGCTAGGCGGCAAGGCGATCCTGGTCGAGCCCGCAACAGTCTGAACCTCTCCCGACGGCAGCTTGATGGGCAGACGTCCGATCTCCACGCTGTCCTCCTCCTTCGGCGGTGATTTGGCCCATCGAGCCCGCGCAGTCTTCTCGTAGTCCGCCTCCTCCTCCTTCCTCTTCTTCTTCCGTTGCGGCAGGTCCTCTTCCTCCTCGCTGCTGTCCTCGTCGTCCTCGTCAAAGGCGTCATTCAGCGCGCTTTGGTCGTCATCATCCTCGTCGTCGCTGCTAGCAAAGTCGCTGCTGTTCAAGTCGTCCTCGTCGTCGTCCAGCGTCGTCGTCCCCGAGCCCTCCGCAACGTTGTTGGCGGCATCATCGTCCTCATCGTCGCTAGCCAGGTCCGACGGAAACTCGTCGTCCGAGTCGAAGCCCATATCGTAGTCCGACATACTCTCCGGCGTGCCCAACCTCGATTTCTTGCGCTCTTGCTTCGGCAATGGCTCCCTCGCTTTCGACAGCTCGTGCAGGCGATTTGTCTCCTTGATCGTACTACCATCAGCCCCGCCCTTGACTAGTTCCCGCGTCCGAGTCCGTTCCATCACGTCCGTTCCGACTGCAACTCACCGGCTCAGTCCCGCCGAGTCGAGACCCCTCGCAAACCGCCCAACAGCCTCCATATCCAGCCCCTCCTCCACGCCCAGATCCTCATCGTCGAAATCGTCCTCATCCTCCTCGTCCTCGTCCCCGCCCGCCCCGAAAGCAGTCTTGGGCACCGGGATGAACTTCTGATCCCGTAGCTTGACCTTCTTCGGCTGGTCCGGCTTGCGCTTGGGCTTGCCCGTCGGGCCCGTCTCCGTCTCCTTGGCCGGCTTCTTGTTCTGCCCATCAGCTCTGCAAAGCGCAACGAAGCAGGAAGCTTACCTTGGGCGCAGCGGCCGCGGGCGGCGCTTTTCGCTTGCCCAGGGCGGTCTTTGATGGTTTCGCCATGATGTTGCCCGACTGTGTATGCGGTGTGCTGGATCGATACAGGTGAGATAGTCGCAAATGGACAAGGTGGACTGAAAATCCAGAGTGGTGCACGTGACTTCGGGCGGGCGGGTGGCAAACGTCGGAGATCTGCGACTGAGGTCCAGTCTCGACGAGGATGAGGGCGAGCGAGTGACGATGATGCGATGGCAGAAGATGCATGCTGCAGTGTAATCCATCCGCAAAGCTCCCATCGAGATCCCGCGGCAATCACCAGCGAGCCCGCACTGGAACTTCACCGCAAACGAAGCACATCCCAGCAAACACCATACGTCCCTCGACGCGCATCCTCCTGGCGTTCGGCATCGCCCTCGCCATGTCCCAAGCCCCAACCACCTCAGCCGCGGCGTCCAAACCCGCCAAACCGCCAACACTCCTCCCGGGCCACTCATACATCCACATCACGTCCCCGCACCCCCCACAGCGCATCGTCGACGGCTCGCGTCCGCCCGACGGGCTCGAATTGGCATACGTTGGGCCCGTGGGCGAGCTGGACGGGGAACACATCTTCGAGGTCAAGCGGTCTGGCGGCGGAGTCGTCCCCCGCGGGGAGCTGCCCAGTGGGGTCGTGGACGCTTTGAAAGCTGTGGAAGGGGTCAAAGGAGCCAAGGTGCTGGAGGTCAAGCAGCGGGCGAAGCGGGATGAGTTCTGAGGCTGCTGGGTGAGCATCAAGGCAGTGGCCAGGTATGCCCAGAGATAGTGTGATGTGATGCGGCGAGGAGATGATGTTGTACATAACGATACGATGATGTGACAATCATGCCGCCCACGGCGTAGACCTGCGAGACCAACATATGAACATACGGGCTGCGGGATCATCTTGTCTCGTCTGCAATGTCACATACAGCACCGGACACGTAAAGCCTATGCTCTGACTGAATACAACACCTTGTCTGTACAACCGATGTCCCGCTCTAGCATCTTTTCCGCCCATTCACCACGCGCCCCGCTCACATCGCATCAAAGTCGCCCCACCCATCATCCGCCTTCTCCGCCGCGTCCGCACTCTCCGCCGCCATCTTCGCCATCTTCATGACCTCCTCCTCGAGCCTCTTCGCATCCGCATCTTCCTCGCCCGATCCTCCGACCGCCGCCGAAGGCATCCGCATAAGCGCCTGCGCGAGCTCCGAGTGCCCCGAATCCTGCGCGAAATGCGCCAACATCTCCTGCCCGCTGAGGTCGAGGTGATGTTGCTGATGCGCGTGTTGGAGCGTGTGCGTGTGCCCATGTCCGTGTGCGCCTGACCCGACTCCAACACCCATGCCCACGCCCACGCCCGCGCCCGCACCCACGCCGATCCCGCCGCCCGAGCCGAAATGGTGGTCTCCCGGGTCGTCGGCTTGTATGACCCCGAGGTGGCCCAGCGCCTCGAGCTGCGCGAGGCCCTCCGCCTCTGCGGCAGAGTGCGACGCGCCAGTCGAGCCGGCTATGTCGTGGTACTCGCCTGATGGCGTGCCGGTCTCCCCGCCTTCAATCTGCGACGCGTCGGCAGGCGTGCCCGAGCCGGACGCGCGGGCGGACGATCCCCTCCTGCCACTCTGCGCCGCAGCAGCACGTAGCCGCGACTTGGGGATCTTGATGAGTCGCACAGGGCCCTTGAGTTTCCGGAAGCGATTGTAGATGTCGGGGTACTTGATCTTCATTTGGAAGGCGGTGGGCGGGGGCATATCGGGCGAAACGGAGGACGGGTCCTCGAGCGCTTTGCGGATGTACTGCCGTGAGCTACGTCCGGGCATCTCCTAAAGAGCTCACCTCGGCCTTGGCCTCCTCGGATATACCCAAGACCGCGCGGATATCGTCCAGATCCTTGCCCTCTTGTATTTGTCGGTACAACCAATCATCCACGACTTTCGGCAAACGCCCCGAATCATGTTCGCCGTCCGCAAACGGATCTAGCCGTCAGCTAAGACTCGAGAGGTCACTGCGCCAAACTCACCATGTCCCTCGTGCCGCCAGTAGTACATGATCTTGCACGCCCCGCCCTCCAGCTCCGTCAACACCACCCTCGCCGGGCAATTGCACTTGACGCTGCGTTTGGTGTTCAGGCGGAGCTTGCTCTGCGGCAGGTCTGTCGAATGCTTCGAGGTGTATGAGCCGGCATGGTGGCACGTGAACGTGATCTTCTCCACTACGGGTGAGGTCCTCGCGCGTTTGCGTCGCTTCAAGGGAGGCGCATGGGCCGCCTCGTCGGGCGTCATGCCTGGGGTTAGCTCGACTCGAGCGACTTGGAATCAAACTGCGACGCACTGGCAATCATCTTCTCATGCGCCTTGATCCGCGCCTTGATCCGCTCCTCGGCGCGTTTCTCCGGAGTGGTCGTCCGCCGCTGGACCAAATGGCACCAGCTCCTCTCGCCCTCGAGCCACTCTTCGAACATCGCGCGGTTGTTGAACTGGATATGCTCGGGGTGGGGGGTGGACTC
Organism: Papiliotrema flavescens NRRL Y-50378; assembly: GCA_000442785.1. Taxonomy (NCBI): domain Eukaryota; kingdom Fungi; phylum Basidiomycota; class Tremellomycetes; order Tremellales; family Rhynchogastremaceae; genus Papiliotrema; species Papiliotrema flavescens. The sequence continues at coordinate 81,255 of CAUG01000683.1, forward strand.
GTCCCGCATTTGGCGGGAGTACGGCGCGTGGTGCACTGGCGGGTTGACCGTCGGGGCATCTTCGTCCCCTGTCCTCCCCGCAGCCGCGGCGCTCATGAAGCCCTCCTTGCCCGAATCATTCAGCGAAGGGTCGAGGTGGTCGAACACGTCGTGCGCGGGCGTCGCGTCGCCATGCTCGTGCTCGTGCTCGTGCTCGTGCGCGTGCGCGTCCGCAGTTCCATCATTGGCGTGCGATTGCGCATGAGCCTGCGCCTGGGCTTGCGACAACGACGCCTTGATGGCGGACACGGCGGCGTCGTCCAGCGTCGTCTCGACGTCGAACGTCCCCTCGTCCAGCTCTCGCGCCGCACCGCCAGCAGGCCCACTGTGCAAAGCGGCCGACGCGCCCGCGAGCGTCTGGTGCGTGTGCCCGTGGCCGGGCCCCGAGTGCGCATGCGAGGTGCCATGCGCGTGCGCGTGCGCGTGCTCGTGCTCATCTGCCTCGGGGAGGAACAAGTCGTCGTGGTGGTCATCGTCGAGGGCAGGGTCCAGGGGGAAATCCGAGTCGTGGTGTGCTACATCTGCGAGACTGAGTGGTTGATGCGACGATTCGAGGTGCTCCATCGTTATTATCGTGTACTCGTATCGATAAGGGCTAAACGGGGGGCTCGAGTTGAAGTTGATGCAATCGACGTCGGCGAGCGCAAACACAACGTCACCCGCAATTCACACGGCATCAGATTTGATCCGCAGCGGCGATCGCCGCTTCCGCCCTCGCCCAGGTAGCCTCTGCATCTCGACGCTCATGCTCATGCATGCTGCTATCTACAGGACTACCGTTCCTTGTTGCAATACCGTCTCACATTCTCACCGCCCTAAGCCTCCTTGGCAGCCTCCGTAGCAGTCACCGCAGGCGCAACGGGCACCTCGCTCGTCGCCACCACGGGCCTCATGGCCGGGAAGAGCAGCACCTCCTTAATGTTCGCCGAGTCCGTCAGGAACATGACCAGTCGGTCGATACCCAGACCCCATCCTCCCGTGGGCGGCAGACCGTACTCGAGGGCGTTCAAGAACGTCTCGTCGACACCCTGCGCCTCGTCGTCACCCGCATCCTTCTGTCGCGTCTGCTCCTCGAATCGCATTCGCTGGTCGAAGGGGTCGTTGAGCTCCGTGTAGGCGTTACAGATCTCCTTGGTGCACATGAAGGCTTCGAATCGCTCACACAGTCCCGGGCGGGATCGGTGGTACTTGGCCAACGGGGACATGACCTGCGGGTGACCGACAATGAACGAGGGGTTGATGCACTGGTTCTCGATGAACTCGCCCACGAGCTGCTGTCAGCGACGTACATTAGCACTTGTTGCATGTCGGGCTCACCTTGTCGAGGAGACGGGCGTTGGTCTTGGGCTCGGAGCAGTCGACGTTGTGCTTCTCGCACAAGTCACGCAAGAACTTGTTGGCGTTGTCGTCGTGCAGCGTGTCACCTGGCGGGAACGTGACATTGAGCTGCTTCTCCAGCTCCTCGATCATGTCAAATCGCTTCCACGGCGTGGCAAAGTCGACAGTGTACGACTTCTTGCCCTCTCCCTTGCCCTGCGGGTGGAACTCGACGGTCGTGCCGCCCGTGAGCTTCTTGACCAGGCCCGAGATCATCTCCTCCGTCATCTCCATCAAGTCGTACATGTCCGCATAGGCCATGTAAAACTCGCAGATGGAGAACTCGGGGTTGTGCGTCATGTCGATCTGCTCGTTTCGGAACACTCGGCCGATCTCGAAGACTCGGTCCAGACCGCCAACGACGAGCTCCTTGAGGTACAGCTCCGGGGCAATTCGCATAAAGAGGTCCAGCTTGAGGTCATTGTGGTGCGTGATGAACGGCTTGGCGGTGGCTCCTCCGGCAATCATCGACATCATCGGCGTCTCGACCTCGAGGAAGCCGAGGTTGTCGAGGTACGATCGGATGTGGTTGATCACCTTGGATCGGGTGATGAAGATGTTTCGCGTGTCCGTGTTGACCATCAAGTCGAGGTATCGCTTTCGGTATCTCGTCTCCTGGTCGACAACGCCCTCCCGTCCTGGCAGTTGGTGCAGGCATGGCGCGAGCAGCTGGAGCGACGTGGCGGAGATGGACAGCTCGCCCATCTTGGTTCGCGAGGGGTGGCCCTTGACACCGACGACGTCTCCTCGTCGGATCAGGTCGTGCGCCTCGTAGAACTCTTCCGGGGACGCGGCGTTCCTGCCGTCAGCCGCTTTACCATCCAGCTTGCAATGTCTGCACTCACTGGACCTGCGCCAGGATCTGAATCTTCTTTCCGTCCTGGTAGAGGTCGTAGAATCGCATCTTGGACGACGAAGCTCGCATGCTCATGACTCGGCCAGCGACAGTGATCTGGGATCAGTCGCCTTATCTTACCCCATCTACTCTGCTCACCTGCTCGACGTTCTCCAGCGTCTGTCCCTTCTCAATCTTGCCCTCGCCGCCGTATTGCTCCACGAACTTGGGGATCGACTGCGAGACGTGGAACTTGTGCGGGTACGGGTTGGGCGTCTTGGTCTCCCTGAGCTTGTTGATGTTCTTGTATCGGAGCTCGTAGAATGCCTGTGGTCAGTTCCGGTTGGCATTCCTGCGGATGCGATCCGACTCACAGTGGCATCAAGCTCGGCCTCGGCGTCCGCGGCGGACACCTCCTTCTCCTTGACGACGGTCTTGGGCGCCTCCGCGGCCTTCTTGGCCTTCTGCTCGGCCTTCTGGCGCTCCTTCTGTCTTCGCTTGAGCTCGCTGCGGTTAGTCTAGCTCGCAACAGCCCAGAGCCGGACAAAGGGACATGTCGTAGAGTTTCCCGCCGGGGAACAGACGGGCAGTAGGTGATGGGAATATAGAAACACCGACGCACGACTTGGAGACCATCTCGCCGGTCACGTCGTCCTTGTGCAAGTTGGCATCGACCGGAGCGGACATCTTGAATGTTCGGGTCGGGTGAAAGATGGGCGATACGAGATTGGACGGGGGTCGTGCGATGTACGGCGAAAGCGATGAAGCTCGGGCCGGTAGTGAGGATGAGTGGTGGTATAGGTATGTGCTAAGGATGCGGGTCGAGACTTTTAGCATACACCGATGTGAGAAGGGGAGGTGAGATGATGCGGGCGACTCGAGCAGGCTACGGGGTAGCTTACGCCCGGGTGAGAAGGGATGAGTCGAACACAGGTCCAAATTCCCGGATGATGTGGCATTTTGCCCCGGTTATCACTGGACCCGTCCCGTGCTGGCTGTTCGCTTCAAAGCGAGTGCTCTGTATCCCAGCAGCGAGCTGGCCTGTATCAGACACGGTGACGCAGCGAGAAGAAGCAATCAGCCGCCGCAAGGTATTACATGAAGTGTATCACAGGAACATGGGAATATGTACAAGACCTCCCAACGCCTCGGACCATACAATTCCTTCACCCGCCACCAACGCCATCGCCTCCGCCGTTGAGCCACCGCACCTCGCGCGACCCATACCTCTGCCCAAGGTTCGTCTACAACAGCTGCCTTCATGCAATATACAACACCTTCGTCCTCAGCAATCAAGCTGCCTGGCCCAGCGCCGCCGCATAGCTGACTTTCCCGCGGCTCTTCTTCGCACCCGTTTCCCGAGGTCTCGTCTTGGCAGCCTCAGCCGGATCTTCCAGCTCAAGCTCCCCAAGCACAATCAAGTCGTCGTCCAGCTCCGATTCGACCTTGACCCCGTCGGCAGGAAGCTCATCGTCGCAAAACGCCGAGACGCGCTCCCATCCATCATCTTCGTCCTCGTCCTCGTCTTCGTGCGCGTCATCCGGTTGGGGCAGCAGTCCAGGTGTCTGCGGCGTCGCCGCCAGGTCGGCCACTGCCGAAGTCGTCGCTGTTCCCTTGCCATGTACACGCGCCGGGATGGCCGTCGCGGCCGGAATGTCCACCTCGTCCGGCAAAGCAGTGATGCACGGGTTGGCAACGAAGTCGAAGCCCAGCGTCGCTGCCGTCGTTGCTGCACGTCAGCCTCCGCGATGCATGTGTTGGAGCCTTGTGTGGCTCACCCCGCTTCTCGCGCCGTCCCTTGCCCTCCTCGATCAGTGCCTCCAGCCCGACCTCCTCACCCGGCCCGTTATCCGGCTCGGCCGACCGCGGGCGGATAGCATCCCGCTGGACCATCATCACCCCCTTGGAGCTGTTGATAGGCAGCGAGCGTGGCTGGCCCGGCGTCGCCATGACCTCAGCGCGCCAGTCGTATGACGCGAGGTTCATATGGAACGCGGGCTTGCGGTTGACCTTGTCGCCGGGCTTGCTGGCTTTGACGGCGGAGGCTGTGCCGGGTCGGCCGGCCGGACGGGGAAGGTAGGGCGCAGAGATGGTTCGGCCGGTGGTGATCATGGTTGGCATGGTGTGGTGCGAGCGGGATGGTATGGTGTTGGTGTGAAGGTCAAACGGCGTCTACAGTAGATGATCCAGGCGTGTGAGAGCTTATTACCACGAGAAGGCGAGGTGATGAAGGGATAGAGGCGAGACTGCGATGATGACAACGCAGTGCAGCGTGTGTGCGGGTCCGGAAGGATGATCCGAGGCTAGTCGAGTGAGATCAAGTGGGGCCGGAACGTGCGTGATGCGAGCGGGCGGGTGGGCGATTGAGCGAGTCGAAGCGGCGAGGGGGATATAGGGGCCTGTGCGGTCACGTTCGCGGTGGTGGTCCAGTGTATGGTGCTTGTCGAGCGTCGAGCGGCGGTAGTTTCTCCAAATCACAGTAGATCGTCAAGGCAATGTCACAAGTTGTGTCGGCGTCGGCTCATCCGTGTCGACGCGTCAACATGGGGTAACTCAAGCTATTGCACGGTATCTCTTGCACGTAGCGTCTGCGCCCCGGGTGGGGCAATGTCAACAGCTCTTATCTCTCCCTCGCAGTCATGTTTGCCACCCGCCCGGGACGCGTCACAGCCGGAACCGGTGCGTGGGGACATGTCGTCATCCCGCACAGATAAGACGCGTCCGGCACAGTCCCCCGACCCTCTTGCCACTCACCGGCCCTTTCCCATCCAGCCCCCGCCTCGCCTTCGCCGCAGCCCAAACCGTGTACTGCGTCACAGGATCAGCGACGCGTCTCGTGATTGCAAGCCGATGGCGGTGTACGGGTATGACCGCATCAATGCAGTGATGACTGGGCACCGGGAATGCGTGTGAGGCCTGCACGCCAAGGTGTACTCGAGTACGTGCACGGCGAGCAGAACCAGTTCTTCGGCCTCGTGCCGGACAAGCGGGGTGCGGTGTCAAAGGGCACAGGCAAGAACGCGAGCACGTCCACCGCGTATAGCCCTGTGTCGCACCGCACAACACCGCGAAGCCACATCATAGGACATACCAAGATATACAAGCCCGCAGATCATTCTACGCCTCGACGTCCTCCGCAAAGATATGGTCCACGCCGTCCCACTCGCCCTTCTCACCCGCCTTCTCCCGCTCACTCCAGAACAAGACCTCGCCATCTTCCGCTCGTCTCGGATACCACGTCCTCTCGCCACAGTCGTCGTCCCTGCCCGCGCTGAACCACCTCGGCTCATGTGATGGGAGCTTGCCCTCGGCGCGGAGCTTGCGCGTATTCCTCTGTTTCTCCTCGTTGGCCGATTTGAGCCTGCTGTCAGTGGCCACCCATTCCATACCCCGGACGCTGCTCACATTTGCGCCTTGTCATACTGCGCATTCTCGAACGCCCGCTGGTCGGTTCGCAGACGGCAATCGGTCGGACACAAGTACGGGCGCAGTCCGTTCGGGATATCGTTCTGCCATTTAGCTTCTGATCAAATCGACATGAGATGGCACGCACCAGGGTGATCGCGTACGGCGTCAAGTTGAAAGGCGCAGCGGGTTTCTCGCTGTTCCTCCAAAGCAACAAGTACTCTTTCTGCGTCGGCTGGAACTTGGTGTCCACCTCGAGCGGAGCGGAAGAGCTCGCTTCACGCGCGATAAGCTGCGAGTCCCATCCTGCTTGTTAGTTGAGCCTTTCCTGCCGGCCATGTTAACTGACGTCCAGCAATATCCCATGCGGTATGTCCGTTGTTGTCAACCACGTTGCCCTTGATCTCGAATGCGTTCCCGCCTCGCCAGCCTCGGGGTTTGAATGTGAGCGTGCATGTCTCGCCGGTGCGATGGTTGGCTGTCGTCAGCCCGCCGATCCCCGGTATATTCCGAAGTGAAGCTCCCGCTCAACTCACTGACGACCAGGTCACCATAATGATCAATGATAGGCGTGCCCATGATAAAGTTCGACACGTTCGTGGTAACCTTCTTCCAGCTTCTCATCAGCCCCGTCAGATCCTCATCGCAATGACCCACCTATAATGCTCGAGCACCAAGTCCTCGCCGTACTCCGCGCCCGCATCAGGATACTCCAGACCCGCTTTGACAAACCGCTTCGGGATGACCAGCTCAGCATGCGCAACTCCCGTCGGTCGAATCTCGAAGCTCCTTCCCTGGAACTTGTTCTGTGCGTCCACCTCTCCATAGTACTTCCACGTCGGCGCCTCGCAGTAACAGGCCGAAATTGGCTGCGCATCAGCTCGGATCTCACTGCATTACGCTGCAGCTCACAGGGTGGTGCGAGACTTGTTCGGATATGTACCGGTACCTGCCCGGGATGGCATACTCGAATGACTGGCTCAGGAGCGGGTTGAACGGCTTGGCAATTCGACCGATTGTCGAGCTGTAGTTGCTCATCGCAAAGGCCGCTACAAACGCGATCCGCTTGAGCGAGTCCGCTTCGCCCGCCGCAACGGTCAAGCACGCGTCATACTCCATATCCTCTGCCATACGCTGGAGCATGCTCGTGCACTCATTAAAGCTGACCGGGAACGAAATCTTCGTCAAGTCTTTGCCGACAGACGACTTCAAGATGCTCCACAGCGAGACCGAAGGGCGCTTGTCGTCGTCGATGGGCAGCTTGTGCCGAACGTGGAGGTACGGTTCCAGACTTTTGCGTGCCAGCAGGTCCTTGACCGTCTTACCGTCGCTGACCGCATTGGGCGTGGGCGACGGGACTGCAGCATCATTCCGTGTTCCGACGGGAGTGCCGGGTCGTTCCGGATGGGCAATGCTATCGTGTAGTCGCAAGTTGGGTATCGCGTTTTGCTCAATGGCATCGAAGAACTCGTCGTCGTCGTCGTTGTCGCTGTCCGAATCCGCTCCCGCTGCGACGACCGCGTCGTGCACTTCCTGTATGTTCGAGATGGAGCCTCGGGTCGTAGCAGAAGCCAGTGGGGCCGTGTACATCGTCGCCGGGGTGATCGGAGACTGCTCAGGAGCAGCCTTGTCCAGTATACCGGAAACGCTTCCACCCGCTGTACCTGGAGGCACTTCCGGCGCGGGCGACGTCGGAAGGCTACCTCCGCTCAACCCAGCCAGGACACCACGAGCCTGTCGCAGTGCTCTTCGCTTCTTCTCGTTATCCCTTGCCGCTTCAGTAAGCTGCCTATCCATGTCGGCCTGCTGCTCCGCCACAGTGAGCATGTTCTCCTCCCATAGCTTTCTCGCCTCGATCTCGCGCTGGATCCTGCCGAGAAGGTACCGCTCGCGGTCTTGCGACATGACGCTCTGCTGCGAGATTTGCAGAGACAAAGTCTGTAGGGACGAACGCAGCGCTTCCTTCACTGCTTGCTGTCCAGCTGGAGTTGTATGCGACGCCGCCCCATGGCTCGCCGAGCCGGACGATGAAGCCGCCGTCGAGGTAGCAATGGAATCGACCAGCTGTTGGCTGAGCTCGAGCTGAGCTTTTATATTCAGCACACCCAGATCGTAGGTCGTTTCGTGGGGAATGCCATATGAAGCAGGTCTCTGTTCGTCTTGGCCCACCAGACTCTCCTTCTCGGCAGCTTCGAAGATCGACATGGTCTCGTTCGCGTCGTCATTGAGCGAAGGCGGCGAGTCCTTGGGCGCCATTGAAGGAGGGACACTCAAACCGCTGAGCGACGTCGCCTCGCGCTTGAGGTCTGCACTGAGGAACGAATCGGGTTTGGGCATGGCTGCCATCGTTGACACCGGCCGCTCGGATGTCGTCGACAAGAAGCTGTTCGCCCGTCTCGAAATCGTCGACGACCGTTTATCCAAAACTTCTCCAGGCTTGGCAGCGGTTTCATCCTCCTTCGAGTAGTGCTCGATGTTCAGGCGAATGGTTTGCACCCAGCGAGCGATCTCTGCACGGTGTGCCGACTTGACGATGAATTTGGGCACCGATGAAGATGCTCGCGAGTGAATCTCAAATCGAGAACCGTCGGTCGAGGGGTGTAAGCTGGCGCTAGCGAGCGCGATCGATCCACGACAAGCGACCGCCTCGTCCTCGCGATTACGATCTGCCCGTAAGCTTGAACAGTGCTTCGACGAGTAGCGCTCACAGTAGCTCAGAACGCCATTCTCCAGGACAAACCACCTCGTCCTCCAGCCGCTTCTGTAGTTCACCCATTTGCTCAAGAACCCATTCAGATCTGGCGGCCGCCCATCGGTCTTCGCATGGACAAGGTTGTCCTGATTGTTGAACTGTCGGAGGTAGACCCTGATGCGTTCGTCCACATTCTTCTCGCCCTCGAGCACCCGCTTGCCCCTCTTATCGCGCACGAAGACGTCCGCTCCCCGCTTGACGGCCAGCTCAACCAGGCGCAAATCCCTCCGTCTGCTCGTCAGCAGGTGACATCTCCCACGAAGTACGGTGCTCACCTGGCAGCCTCGTGCAACAACGACGTCCCACTTCTCTCATCCAAGGCATTCAGGTTGAGTATCTCTGTCCTGAATCCATCAGCCCTGCTTTGGTCTCGCGCCGTCTTGCGTACCTTGGACCCTCCAAAAACTCTCCCATCGCCATGCCCTCCTCCACAGAATTCAGTGCGCTGGGCACGTAGTTCGCCAGGAGCGAGAGAAAGCGAAGCTGCAGAGAAGTGCGCGACTCTATCCGTCAGCTTATACGTATCGAGTGCGGAAGCTCACCTTCAATTATTGCTGCGACCTCAGAGTTGGCCGCGGCCTCCAGCGGAGTCCTCCCTCGATCATCCCGGCTGGTATCGTCGATCTTGGGGTGGTTGAGTAGGAGGTGTACTGCACGTGAGTATTGAATCCACCTCTCCGTGTTTCAACAATGCTCAGGCCAACCCGCGCTCCGGGTTTCAAGAACGTGCTTCACCACGGCACCTTTGTGCGGCGGGAGACGCTATGGCTCGGCCATGTAATGACAGTAGCGTTGCAGCGGTGCAGGTGGATCAGGATAGATAGAAAACCTCCAAAGAAGGCTTCCATGAGCACCCCTTGAACTCACCGACATCAGCCCGCCCGATCTCGCTGGCAACGTGCAATGGGGTCGTAGTGCTCCCGCTCGAGATGGGGAGATTTGGCGAAGGGATTGCCGGCGAAGACAAGATAAGATGGATGATCGGCACTGGGATCAGTCTCGGTACCTAGCCTGCGTCTCTGCGCCAGGCTGTGAACTCACCAGAAGCTACTCGGACCGCCATACCCAGCAATTTCCCCGCTTTGTCCTCGTCCTCCGGAGCCGGTGCTTGTCCCGCTGTCGAGCCGCCCTTCAGCTCGTCCAGAAACGGCTGGACCTGCTTCGGATCATCTGATCGCAAAGCCTCGAGCAGCCGGAAGTTGTAGAGCGCGTTGGGTGCCGAAGCCGAGAGCAAGGTGGAGGCGGATGGGGAGGCGGATAAGTCTGGACCGGTCAGTCAGCTGCCAGGAGGAAAGATCAGCGACATACGAGACTTGGATTCGAAAGAAGCTCGCGCGTGCTTTCCTGGCGCAGCTGTTGGCGCGGACATGCTTAGGCGGGCTTGTGTGAACACCTTGAAAGTCGAAGTTGAAGTAGTGAGAACAAGGGAGCACCGAGCCGCCTTGAGCGTGACGTGATAGCCGACCTAGAGCGTATTTGGTTCCGTCCCTTAACATACCCGCGACCCGGTCCTGGGGACGGCCACATGACTGGACCGTATAGGTCTTTGAGGAGCATGCACGCTTCTCATGCTAGACCTTAGCAGTCGAGATGTTGCGTAGCACGCACTGCACGCGAAAAAAGTTGTCCACGTAGCGAGCCTTCGATCGACGAAGCGGACGACCGTTCCATTGGGGGTAAGTAGCGTCACGGCTGAGCACCGTTGTCCTCGTCTGCGGATCCGCCGCGCGCACTGGGCATTGACATCGACCGAATCATCGCCTGTCTGCATCACTGTCATCTCGTCTCAAATCTTTCTATTGTCTACACTACTGATCTCTATGCTACGTATTCGACTTCTCTAATTGCTTCTTCTGACTATCTGACACCGGATGCGCTGCATCCAACTACCTCGGCGGCCATCGGCGTGAGCGCTGCCCCTCTAACATCTTACATCTGAATCAGTCTGATTGAGCCTCCTCTCCCGGCTTCAACGCGTCCGACTCCCTGTTCCATCGGCGGAAGAGGTACGTGAGAAGCTGACCGCAGGCAATCTGTTCGCCTGCTCGTCAGCAACGAGACATCTCCCCCCTCGATCTATTCACCTTGGTACAGCACCAGCGGGATGCTGATGATCGCCCGGTTCGCAGGCGACATCCCGCCATACAAGATGCTCAAGATGGGCGACCCTACCACGAGGCCCTTAGCCGCGGCGCAGAAGCAGATGGCTGTGGCTTCTGGCTTGCCGAATCGCGCGGCCGTTGCGACGCGTCGCCACTTGGGAGTCCGTTGCGCGTCGGCGTCGATCAGGGCCGGCAGGAAGGGCAGCCGGGTGAGGACGACGCATAGGACGGTGAAGACGAGGTAGAGTACCAGGTTGAGGAACACGACGAGGATGATGGACTGCGGGGAGACGAGCTCGAATGCGTGCTGATCGAACTGGTTGCAGAAGATCGACCTGGGGTGAGTGGCGCTCCTCGGAAAGAGACGGTGTGACTCACCAAATCAAGACGAGGAGGAAGAATGAGCCGACTTTGGGGAGGCGCAACGTCGCGGCAATCGACTTGGTCTTTGCTGGGAAGATGCTGTCCGTCAGTGCTACGCCCTTGGTCAGTCGCATAGGCACTCACTTTTGGATGACCTGCCCGACAATCATCGGCAGGAAAATCGCAAGACCCATATGTTGCCCAACCTCCTTGTATATCTGCTTCAAGCCCTCCGAGCTCGACCTCCCCCCATCCGCTACAGGCAGCCCATACTCCCAGCCGGGAGCCGACATGAACATCTGCAAGAACAGCGGCGAGAGGAAGATACCCAGCACCTGGCCGATACAGCACTCGGCGATCGCGGCCTCCTCGTTCCCCTCCGCCTCGCGCGTCATGGTCACATTCGCCGCGACCGTGGTGGGCAGGATGGCCATCATCATGAGCCCGACGAGGATGTACGGGTCGATGTGCGGGTCGTTGGCCGCCCGGATGATGTTGACGAGGGCGAACATGACAGCCGGGAAGAACAGGAGGGAAAAGGTCTGGGTGAAGACGTGCGAGTACCAGTTGCGGAACTGGTGGTAGAGCGCTGAGGTAGACAGTGTCAGGCCGGTGATGAGGAAGATGATGGCGATGGCGCCGTAGCTGATCTGTGGATGAGCGGGGCTACGATGCGAATATGGAGACACGAACAGAGTATTCTGCCCGCAGAACTGATGTCAGCTATTGCATTCGAATGCGCAAGAGACGACTCACTCCCCCCGTCCTTGCCTAGCTCCGGCCAGCGCCACGCGAGGGTGATGAAAACGGCGATACCAATCAAGAACCAATTGTCGACGGCGAGCCAGAAGAGCGAGATGGGCTGGTACCAGGGTCGACCCGGCCCAGAGCCATCATCAGATGACGAAGCCTCCTCCACGTGGGCCGTGGTGTATGCTTCAGCCTTCTCCCGGGCACCAGTCGATTCGGCAGTCCGTTCGACTACCGTCTCGATCGTATCGAACCGCCCGATCGACCCCCTTGAAGACTTCCTCGAGTGGTCCTGGACGAGACTCGGTTGGCTCTCGGCGTCATACCGCGTCGATGTCCTCGAGAACGAACTGCCTCTCGATGGACCCGTGGGAGGCGAAGTCTCACCAGAAGATCTATTGAAAAGCTTATCGAACATCATGGGTGTCTCGTCCGGTATGCTGTGGTTGAAGCGGGGAGGTGTATCTGGGGGAGTTTCGATTCGCCTCGGTCAAGTTCAGAATAAGTACCTCCTCCCGTCGTGCTGGCGTGCGGAAAGCGATGCTCCGCAGCGGGTGCCATGGGACGATAGCTCGAGGTCGTCTCTTGGCTGAAGCATGGCTGGTAGCTGTCTCACGGGTGAGTCACATCGCGACGTCTCACCGCACTGAAAGACAGAAGCCGGTGGGCCATGGAACCAGGATGACGCTAAGCCGTGACTTAGTTCGTACCGCCCAGATGCCAAGAGACCGCGAGGACCGAAACAATCTAGGCCATGCATCATTAGCCCAGTCACGCATGTGCGGGTGCATTCCGGGGCGCATTCTGACCGATGGGTCGTGCGAACGGATGATTGTAGGGTGCACAATCGTGCGGGCAGAGGACCGCCAAGACCTCATCCGCGGATTCTATCTATTGCCGCTGGTAGCCCTCGACGACGCCATCGCGGGGTGATTGCAGGCTGTGCTGCCGGCGGCATCAATTGCGCAATACGCGACTACCTCAACCGCCCAAGTCACCCCCCGACGATCGACAACGACGAGTCACCGCTTCGCAGAGCTCGATATGCCGCGCCAAGACTCGGTTTCAGACTAATCAGCCCGGTCCCTGAGAAGGAACACCACAATTGCGCTCGCCGCTCAAGAGCTTGGCAACGGCATCAATGTCGCTTGCGCTACACACCGCCATGCAGGACTGTATCTCACTAGCGGCATGCAAGCCGTCATCGGCCGCCCATCTGCGCAAATCAGACAATTGACGCAATCTCTGGCCAATGGCGCGCGGGCCCAAATCCAAAGTGCGTCGTGACGAGGCGAGGTGACAGACACGGCTAATCCATGGGCTAAGTTTAGCATGTACTCTAGTTTCCCAGGCTCGTGCTTGACGATAAGGGCTGATGGTCCGGCGTTGATGACACGGCGCCGCGATCCCACGCTAGGGCGATGGAGCGGCAGTGACCGGCCCGATGCGTCGCACTAGTAGGTAGATTAGCGTACCGCCGGGTCGATCGCGCTGGGCCAGACTCGATCGTCGGAACGATCGCACGCAAACAGTTGGCTCGTGGACTTGGCGGACCGTGCCTCTTCGCCCCAGCTCGGATCAGCTCGCAGTCATATACGAAAGACTTCGGCGATGTGCGGCACTATGGACGCGAAGCCTGAAAGGGTGCCCCGAGGCCTTCCGTGGCGCATCGCGCTGTGACACACAGGCGTACATCTTCCACGGCATGGCCCGTTTCGTCTCGCTCAGAACCCCGGTCCAGCGTCACACAACCTGCCTTGGCAGCAGAGCCCGCCGCGGAATTGCTCTTGTCGGTCGTCACAGTTGCGTGACGCGCGTGCCCTGGCGGAACAGAGCTCCTCCGTAACTACGTGACCGCGACGATGGGGGGTCTCTGACCACGCTAACTCGAGCCCCACACGCACTATGCGGAACATCACGGTCCGCCCTGCTCCGCGCGAGCTTGCCCAAGTGCCATATCTGATAGGCCCGGACCGATATGTATATCCAGTCTGACCGGAGTGATTGTAATTCCGCTCTCCGTCTCCGGAACCACCCTAGCGCGCTGTTTCTGACTACTGCGCAGACCAGTGCACGAGACGTGCCTTGACGAGGTCCAGGCGTGTGTCTATGCTGTCTCGCCAGTGTCTAGCGTCCGCCCCATGGTTCACATAAGCTAGTGCATGTGCGGTGCAAGGAACAAAAAGCATGCGCGGATTGCGAATCGTACAGGTACCCCAATAACACATACAGCCCCGAGTCGCCATAATCCCTACGGTCCGTCCCCCCGGAGTCTCGCGGCTTCCTACTTCGCGAGATCGTCCTGCATCGTACGGTAGTGCGCCACGTGGCTCTCCGCCTCGTGCAGCATCTTCTTGGCCATCTCGTACACCTGGCTGTCTTCGCCATTGTACATCATCGCGTTGCTGTCGTCAGCGCTGCCATGTGTGTCGCCCGCGAGGAAAACCCACGCGAAGAGGAGCAGGATGTCACGCTCGAATTCGTCAATTGTCGAAATCTCGCCGTCCTTGATCCGCTGCCTGATCTTCTTGAGGTCCATGGGCCGCTTGATCACGTCGTAGTAGTCAGGCGCCTCACTCTGACAGTCAGCGGCGGCTCCGCCGCCAGGTATGCTCGGGACGCACCTTCTTGACCGGATTCTGGAAGACTGAGCCGTGTCGGTGACTCTGTATCGTATCCAGCAGATTGTAAAGTATCGTCTGCGCAGCCTTGGGTTCGCTTCTTCGCGGGCCCTTACGCATGGACGGCTTCTCGCTGCCACGGTCGCTCCTGGCTCCCCTGCTCTCCGCCGCGTGCGGCATCGCGGACGGACCGGCAGTGGAGGGCGCCGAGTCGCCTTCGCCATGATCCTCGTCTCCTGCGTCGTTCGGAGCTGCGAAATCAGTCCAGGATCTCTTTCAAGACAGTCGGATGAGGTGGAGTCAAACGCACTCTTCGCCGACCTGGTCTTGCGCGCTGGCGCAGTCGTCTCCTTGTCCCTCTCTCTCCGCTCTTCCGCCGGACTCGTCTCCTTTCTGCCTCGCCTTGTGCGTGGTCGCGTCTCTTCCGCCGGCGACTCGGCCTCATCTTCGTCCTCCTTCACACTTTCCACAGCAGCACTCTGCTCTCGGACCGATTTGGACACCACATCATCCCGCATCCCCCTTGACGGTCTACCACGGCGTCGCTTGTCTTCGACTGGCTGCGGTGTGGACGCGCTGCTCGCCACGGATCCAGCCCGGCGAGAAGCAGCGGGCGATCCGTCCTTATGCCGCGTCGTCGAGGGCGGGCTATCAAGCTTGCTGTGTCGTTTGGAGCTCCGTCTGCCCCTGCCGAGGTGCTCTTCCGGCTCTGGTTCGGGCTCAGCGTCCATATCGACATCTTCGTCCTCTTCCTCCTGCTTCGCCGTCTCGTTGTCGTCATCTGCATCGTCGTGTTCGGTAGCTGCTTCCGATTGTGCCGGATCAGGCGATGTTCCTCGTCGGCCCCTTGTTCCTCTCTTCGACGCCGGAGCGCCTCTCGGTTGAACAGACGCTTTCCTTTTAGATGCACGCGTGGAAGTCTCGACTGGCGCAGGCGATGAAGGCTGAGCTGGTGTCTCCGGTTCGGCGTCCGGCGAGAGTGCCGAGGCGGGTGACTGTGGAACTGGGGTCTTGTCTCTGACTGAGCTCTGATGGGTCTGTTCTCTGTCGTCGTCTCCAGCTTGAGCGGTCGTCTTCGCCTTCTTCGACTCGGTTTTGCCCCGCATGGACACGGGCTTCTTAGGCGTTTCCTCGGAGTCTTCGGCGTCGTCCGCCTCCTCCTCTTGTCGCGCCTTTTCGGCCTTGTCTATGCTGGTGGGTTTCGGCTTGTCCTGTCTAGTCGATCTAGGCTTGTCGGCGGTTGCAGTCCTCTCCGCAACAGGTGATTTGGCGGCAGCTGGCTTTGACTCCACGTCATCTGCTTGCGCCGGCTTGTTCGAGGTCTCCGGCTGCTTCTCCTCGTCGACCTCTCCCGGCTGAACCGGCCCCTTCTCCACCGCATCCTTCACCGCCCCTTCATCCGGCAGCCAGTCAAGCAGCTTCTTGCCATATCGCCGCACCAGGCCCGCCTTGACCTCTTCGCGTATTGCCTCGTCCAGTGTACCGCTCTTGATCGCGTTGATCTCGCCCATGAGCACCGTGAAGCGGTTTTCGTACGTCTCAATCTCCGCTTTCAGCTCGTTCAGCCGGGCGATATAATACGTCTGCGCCAGTCGAAGATGGATCTTGTTCTGCGGTTTCATCGCGTCTGGCGCGGGCCTGCCATTAGCAACTACATCTTTACTTCTGGTGATCAGAGCAGATAGAAGGGCACATACACGTTCTGGCCGATACTAGTCATCAGATCCACGTAGAGAGCTTCACAGCCCGCCGGGGAGAATGCATCCTTTGATTTGGCGGTGCAAACTGGGTGGGCGAGCAAGAGCGAGGACACGCTGGACCATGCTGCCGCGCCGACCTTGTAGACTGCTTGGGCGAAGAGCAATTTCTCCTGCGTCGAAAGCTGATCTGCCGTCGTCGCCGTTGCCGTTGCCGTTGCCGCTGTGGACATGTTGCCGATGTGGCCTGAGGACGAGGGGTTGCTACGAGTACCGCAAGCAACAGGACGTGTTTTGGCTAGAGCTCGACTCTGGAGCAGTGAGAATATAGTTACGTAAGGAAAGCGCCTTTCACACGGTGATTGCCATCGAGCCCGCGGTGGAGGTGAGTGGACCGAGTGGCCGTGTTCAGAGCACATCGTCAGTCCCTCCCTTGCAACACCATCAGCCAGACACGACACCATGGACTCGTTTCTGCTGCTGGCAAAGTCGCAGAAGGGGGCTGCGGCCGCCAAAATCATATCAGAAGTCACGGCAGCTGTGAGTGCACCTGTGCGAACTGAGCTACGCCGATTCGAGCTGATGCCAGAATGGCGTCTACGTCTTCTCTGAGCTGCTCGCCCTGCCCAATATCGCCCAGCTCAAGGACGACCCCGTCAACGGCAAGAGCTATGCGATGCTTGAGCTCTTCGCATATGGGTCACTGTCGGACTACAAGCGTGAGTAACTCATCCTGGGATCTCTCCGTTGTTCCCCTCGACCCGCACTGCGCCATTAATACATCCCAAACGCTGACGGCAGAATCGCCCGACGCTTATCCTGCACTGTCCTCAACGCAATTGGTCAAGCTCAAGCAGCTCACAGTTGTGTCGCTAGCCCATCGAGCCAGGGTATGTTCCCTCTCGTGTCGCTATGGGCTGCCGCTGATCGCAGTCTCTCGCCTATGCCGATCTCGTTGCCGCGCTCGACGTGGCCTCGATCCGCGAACTCGAGGACCTCATCATCGACGTGATTTACGCTGATCTCCTCAAGGGAAAGCTGCATCACCAAGAGCAGGTCTTCCACGTCGAATGGGTCGCAAGTAGGGATGTCAGGCTGGAGGATCTCCCCGCGCTCCGCGCCAAGCTATTGAACTTGTGAGCTTGTATACTGTCCATGGCTGCGCTGACGATCAGCCAAGGAACCGCCTCAAATCTGCTCGCTGCGCTAGATCAAGAGATACACCGCGCTCGGACCAGCGCACAGACGGAGAAGGACCAGAAATTGGCATATGCCACCTACCGTAGCAACATCTACAGGTCGATCCTCCCCGACAAGTCTTCGCGCTCGGGCCGAACCGGGGCATTTGATGTCGATCAGGAGCTACTCGAACCGAAGCGACGCGAGATCGGTCAACGATTGTAGGTGCGCTCTGGTCTTCCCGTACAGCACGATTGAGCTGACACGTAGGCTCGGGACCCGTAGTGCAGGGTTCCACGACGACGGGAGGATCTTGAAGAAACCTAAGGAGGATTCGGAGGGTACGACACCTGAATAGGTCAACAGGGCTTGGCTTCTTCAGTACTGTTAAGCCTCATGAGGACGAGCGCTTGGAGTCCACCGCTGGCTAGGATTCAAGAGAGATGATGGGTGGGATACGACAACGCGATGACACATAACGAGCGGTCTCGACAATGTAGTATAGACATGCGAAATGTACATGACATGTGATGAGAGTAGTCCTGTACAGTACCGCTACCAGAACTCCTTCCGCCTCTTGCGGATCTCCAACAGCACTCTGCGACGGTAGCCGATGTTGTCGATCTTGAGCGTCGCGGCGGCATCCCTCCTTGCCTTTGCCTCGGGCGACTCGGACGCGACCCTAGCCACAGCGCGGCGTTGGTATGGAGGCAAGCCGAGTCTGGCGTGAGCTCCCGGGCTTGATGGCAACAAGGCTTAGACACTGGACGTACCGTTTCGTGATCAACCCCTGTGACATGCCCTCCTGCCTCCAAGCGGTGATTTGGGCCTTCGTCTCCTCCGTCCACTCCCTCGGCGGCGTCATACCCTCCTGCATCTCTAGCTTCTCCTTCCTCTGATACTTCCTCCTAGCCTGCTCCTCGCCCGTCAATTGCGTGGGATTTCCTCCCAGCCATTGCAACAGCGTCGGGACGACTCCGGTCGTGTAGCTCGGCGCGGACGCGGGCGGAGAGTGGTGTAACCGCAGATGGCTCTCCTCCAGGGCTACAGACGTCGTCTTTGGGATGAACGGTTGGTACTCGAGCGGATGGGGCTGCGAGGCACCGGCGTTGGGGTTCGGTGTGCGCGGATCGTGTGGTGAACGCGATTTGGGGATGCGAGGCTTGTAAGAGCGGACGAGGGGTTGTTTGGGGAAGTGCGAACCGCGGCTTGTCTTTTTCGTTCGGATGAAGGTGAGCGACGAGGATAAAGACGCTGATATGCGGGAGGATGAGGATGCGAGGCCGAGCATGGTGTGAGGTGTGATCAGTGCTTGATCTACAGACGACGATGAAGGAGGATAGGCGAGGGTGAATCCGAAACTTGGTCCGCCTGACACAGAGGCCGGAAGACGATAGCGGTGGTCGCCGCCCAAGTGATCAGCAATCATTATCAGGCTGACAATCGCATGCCGTAACACCCGGAGCCACTGTCGACATTACCCTTGAAACCAGCCATCTCTGGCAACATGACATGCTCCATACAGCCATTTATCTCATGTTCGCCATGTCACAACCTTGTGTGCCTCTTCGTTCATTCCCGCAGGCCATGTACCCAACTCATGCGTATTCTAGGCCCCTGGTGGCCAAGGAAAGGCGCACACGGCGCTATATTCAAGTGAGGACTTGCCCCTCGCGTCGTCGGACCAGCCTTTTCCCGCGCCCTAGGGCAAGGTGAACGATCGTCACCGGCTCAACTGGAGTCCATCGCAATGCAATATCGCACGCCGCCCCTGACACGGCCGCTGGCGTTGGCATCGGCGGCTTCGCATGGGACGGTAGCACAGACATGACGGACAATAAACTGACGAGCTGACCTGTCCGTTCCTTCTCTTCACCTTCAATCCATCCCGTCTCGTTGATCTATTGACCCTCCTGAGCCCATCGAAGAGTCGCTAGCCGATACTCCTCGATCCGGGACTACTTGCTCGACGCAACACCTCGCCCTGGCGGCACACACATTCTTTCCACCTCCTACCCGCAAATCTTCCCTCCCCGACGGATCAGGCGACAGTTGTAGACAATGCGACTCTCCGCTCTTTTCCTCCTTCTTCCCTTCCTGATTGACTCGGCGGCGGCTGTGCCCCCTCCGAGGCGTTACACCAGATCCCACTTCCGACGGATCTACCGAGATCACCCGGAACGAGCTGGCGGCGCAGCACAGGAGGAGCACTTCGATCCGGCGGTTTTGGCAGCGGAGGCATCTGCCTCGCCGTCATCCGTCGCGGACTCGTCCGCCGTCGATGTTTCCGCTTCGTCCGCCGTCGATGTGCCTGCGTCGTCCTCGGCTGTGTCTTCGGCAGCTGCCGACTTCACCGGCATTCCCGTCGCGACCTCGTCGCCTGACCTGGCCGACCTGATGCCAGCGCAAGCGGCGTCCGCGTCAGTCTCATCAGACGACCCCCGTGTGACTGGCAAGAACACTGTCCCGCCCTCGACAAGCGGCATCAGTGATGACAGCGTCAGCAGCCTGTTGGCCGCTACGTCAGTGTTTGACACCTTCCAGTACACGAGCTACGTGGCGACCTCTACGGCTACTAGCGCTCCGGCAGCGCAGCAGACGGGCGGAGGCGGAGATGCGATGGACGAGATTGAGAAGATCGCCCAGAGCAAGGCGAACGAGCTCATGGGTCAGATGCTCCCTACTTTGACGCTCGAGGTCATCCTGGAGCCGACTCAGGTGAGCTACTCTGGTATCCGTTTAATCACGTGGGCTGACAGGACAGGAGGCAGACGGTACTTGGGACTATGTCGTCCACATCGGCTCGGATGGTCAAGCCACTGCTGTGCCGACCTTCGTTCCCAGCACTACGGCTCAGGCCCAGGCGACCTCCGCTCCCGGCGACAACGGATCAGCCGGGTCGTCCGGTAGCAGCTCAGGATCGGGCTCGTCCAACTCGGGGGGTTACAGTCCCGGCTCTGACTCCGGTTCCAGCTCTTCCGGCTCGGGCTCGAGCGACTCTGGCTCGTCCGGTTCTGGATCCGGGTCGTCCGGGTCTGGATCAGACAATTACGGCTCTGGGAGCGGATCTTCGGGCAGCAGTGGATCAAACGGCGGAGACCAATACTCTGGACCGGTGACCACTAGCGCCGACTTCAATGGGACTCCCACGACCACCTATTCGGCTCCGAACGCTGGTTCCACCGGTGGTTCACCCGGAGGCTCGCCGTACGGTGGATCCGGTAGCTCGACCGGCTCGGGCTCTTCGACTGGGTCTAGTTCGGGATCTTCCGATGACACCAACTCGCACGGCCACGGCTACAACGGTTCCGGATCTAATTCATCTGGCGCGGCATCCGGAACGGGATCGGGCTCCAGCTCGGGCAGCGAGGACTCCCACGGTCACGGGACCAACGGAGCCTCGTCGGGCTCGTCAGCCTCTTCGAGCTCGTCAGCCTCTTCGGGCTCTTCGGGCTCGTCGGACTCTGACTCCGGGTCCACCACGCCGTCGAACCCCCACCTCCAGCCAGCTCCGTCGCTTCCGCCTCCCGCCGGAAACAGCGCTGTGTCGCCGGCCCCTACCGCGAGCGCCTCTGCTGGATCTGAGGGTGTTCCCCAGGCAACCGCCTTCGCTTCTGCCTCTGCTTCCGCCGTCGAGTCAGGCGCCTACGGCGCTTCAGTCTCCGCTATCCCGACCTCGGCTGCGTCCGGCTCTGCCGGCGATGACGTCCCTGTCGTCTCTGCTTCGCCCTCGCAATCTGGCAATTCCAGCGATGTCCCATTCGCGTCGGGTGAGGCTTCTGCCTCCGCTCCAGTCGAGTCCGCCGTGATCACGTCTGCCCCTCAGCCGACCTCCGGCGGCGAGCACCTTTACCCGCACCCGCCCGTTGCCTCTTCTTCTGCGGCGCAAGAGACCACCTCGACCGCGCCCAGCGGGGGCGAGCACCTCTACCCCCACCCCCCGACTGACAACTCGACTATCGTCGACCCCGGCACGGGCTTGAACGGTACGCTCCCCGAGGGCAACAACACGGTCCCGATCGACACGCCAGGATACAACGGCACGATCCCCACCAACTCGACTACGGTTATTGCTCTGCCGCCTTCGTGGTCTGTGTCCGCTGTCGAGTCGGGCGCGTCCTCTGCGTCTGAGAGCCTCGTCTCTGCCACCCTTGCCCCCGTCGTGACCGCCTCGAGCGCTGCCGAGTCCGGAGCCGCCGGCGAGACTGTCTACCCGTCCGCCTCCGCTTCCGCCTCGGTTTCCGGCAGCGAGTCTGGCAAGGTTGGAGAGTCCGTCTTCCCGTCTGCCACGGCCTCGCCCAGCGAATCCGCGAGCGTTGCGCCGTCTATGTCGACTTCGGCCGAGGAGTCCGGCAAGGCTGGAGACACGATCGCGCCTTCGGCGACTGCTACTGCCTCCGAATCGTCAACCGAGTCCGTCAGCGCGTCCGCCTCGGCTGTGCCCTCGATTTCCGCTTCCGCCGCCGAGTCTGGCAAAGCGGGAGAGACGATTGTCCCCTCAGCTTCGGTCACCGAGTCAACCTCGTCAGCCCCCGCCGAGTCTGGCAAAGCGGGTGAAACTATCGTGCCCTCCGCCTCCGAGTCGACCTCGATCTCGGCCTCGGTCACCTCCTCAGCCGCCGTTGAGTCCTCCGCCTCTTCTTCCCCTTCTTCATCGGCAGAGCCGTCCGTCACTCCCGCCCCGTCTGTGTCCGCCTCAGCGGGACCGGAGAACGAGAATGGAATCGCCACCGAAACACTCACGAGCATCACCACCGTCAATGTCACCATGACGCGCAGTGCTAGCTCTCTCCCTACCGAGACCGCCTCCACTTCGGCCACCGCCTCTATCTCTGCCTCGGCTTCTGCTGCCAGCGCATCAGAGTCGCAGTCCGAGTCGGTCTCGTCATCGACCATTTCCTCGACGCCGGTGGCTTCTTCGGAGTCCGCCGCGCCCACCTCGACCTCGACCTCTGAGTCTATCAGCTCAGAATCCGCCTCGCCCTCCTCAGCCTCGGCTGATGAGTCCAATGCTCCGTCATCGACCGCCTCGCCTACGGCCGCACCCTCGCCGTCCGCCAGCGAGGAGCCATGTGAGCGCGACTTTGACGAGGACGAGTGGGAGGAGGTCTGGGTCTCCGAGGACGAGATCGAAGATGACTGGGAGATCCTCATTTGAGGGTGAGCGATGTAGTATAGTAGCATCGGCCGGCATCTCACGGGGATGCC
>CAUG01000683.1:103592-121835 GCA_000442785.1 Papiliotrema flavescens NRRL Y-50378
TGTATAGTGGATTTTATAGGTCATAATAGCATGTATGATGCGCCGCTGGTCGGCAGCATTCACGAAACATCTGGCCCGTTCTCTCTCCCATTCTGCGTCCAGCATTCCAACAAGCAGCGTAGATTTTGCTCGCTCAACACGGCTTCGTATTGCTCCTGGACATGTAGAGCCACCCTCACACGACGGACGCCACATGGGATTTGGTTCCGTCCGATCATCTCCGTCCCCCGCCCGTCTTCTCGGGAACCACCCGTCAATGTCGATGTCGTCAATACTTCCTCGTCCCTCCTCTTCTTATCCCTCTACACCCCCAAAGACCACTCTCAAAATGGGCGCCGCACAGTCTTCGCCGGGCCAAGACCAGGTCATCTCCGCCCCGGAGCCGTCTACCTCCGTTCAAGTGCGCTTTCTGTCCGAGATCACCACCCGCATAGAGCTCACTTCAGTTCTCCCCGTCGCTCGTCTCGCGCCTGTCGTCCCCCGCCTCCGACACCGACGCCATCAAGCCCTCGTCATCGACTGACGAGGTTGTCCGACGCCGCCTCGCCGCGGAGTCGGAGCACATCCGCGCACAAGAGGCCGAGATCCTGAACAAGATCTCTGCGGCGTTGGAGAAGGAGAACCTGGATAAGGAGAAGCCGGGTATGAGCTCCGAGGTCCTCGGACGGGATATCGAGGAGGTCAGGGAGAAGGTGGAGAGGATGAAGAAGGAGCGGGAGAGCAAAGAGGGTGAGGGCGTGCGGAGGGCGAGGCAGGGTGTGGTGGAGTGCTACCGGTGAGTGATGTGTCTTGGGCGTGCGGGGTGTACCTTGAGACGGGCAGCGGTATATCGCAGGTTATCCTGCTGTGTTCTTAGACGTCATACATCTGCATGCGGAGGAGGGGTGGGACTCAACGCTCACAGCCAGAGTCAAGGGCGACCGACCGCTCGACTGCTGGAAGGAGGTCGAGGCGTTCAAGGACGAGGTGAACAAGCTGGAGCGGGTAAGCTGATCCATGCTGCGTGCGTATGCAAGCTGACGGTGCAGGCTTTTGTCAAGTCGCTGCAATAGACGCAAGAGAGGTCGATGCAGGAGGGAAGGAGCATACATGCATGGATACCTTCGGACAGCACAGCCGGTCAGCCTATTCAGAGCACGCTGAAAGGGCTCACCTGGGCCACTCGGCTGGACAGTCCCCCGACTGATTTGCCTCTGATATGGTGCTGCGACGTATCGAGTCGCTGTTCCGTCCCTTTCACGTGTAGGCCTGCGCCCAGAAAGGACAATGACTGACCCAGTGGAGCTGAAACGACAAAGGGAAGTGACCTCTCTTTTGTCATATTACCCCTGCTTGCTTTGGCCTGAGCCATAGCAGCGCCGGCACACACAGCATGTATACAACCAAGTCAGCTGCGAGAGGAACCCTCCGCGAGCAGCTGTCGGACAGGTTCGGCACAAGCACCTGATAGAGCATCTCGTGGATATCGTGTTCGATCAATCTGACGAGACCTGACCGGAACGTCGTCACTCCCAGCAGTAAGCGTGGCAGCAAGTCGATCAAGCGCAAGATACACACACGCCATGCAGAACCAAGTTGGATCCATCACCGTGCTAACCACGGACGCGCCCTATATCACTACCATCCGAGCGCCGTACACCCGATGGGACGGCAACCAAGCGACGTACCTCTTCTTCCCGACGTTCATCGCGTTCGTGCTGGTTCTCCTCTCGGGTCTTTCCGAGCCACTCATCGACGGCGTGAGCATCGTCAAGGTCGATACCGGTGTTAACGGCACCGTGACCTTCGGTACGTGGGGATGGTGCGTCAAGGGCGTGCCGAATGTCGAGTGAGTCGGGCGCTTCCTGTTTCAGCACCCGTGTTCGGTGGAACGCATGAGCAAGTTTGCCAAGCGAGCCGCCGTTGATGCGCCAGAAACTTCTGCTCCGGCGACAGGGGTTTCAGCAACAACTTCAGCCAAATTGCCCCGGAAACTTGGCCCAATGAGACGATGGTCTCCCTCGAGGCCATCTCAGAAGCCGTGCCGGGCAGTTACCTGATCGCGAACGGGATCTTCCACATCTTCGGTGAGTGTCAGGGACACGCGATGGCCATGGCTGCTCGAGCTATAATCAAACGAGAGGAAAGCGACGCTCACCCCAGCCGCCCTGGCCACTTGGCTGACCGTGACCTGGACGCTGGCGTCCTCTGGCTACTGGCACAACAAGGAGCAACACGCGTACGGCTGGACTCGGTTCAGCTTCCACGCCACGGGCGCTTCCGCCGGGTTCATCCTCGTTGCGGTGAGTGAAACTCGTCTCCCATGAAGGCTGACGTATGGCGCCAGGTGACCCTTCTGACCACAGTGGGCGCTCGACCTCGCGATGATCACCCGAGTAGGCGGCAAAGCAATCAACGCGGACGGCTCCCAGCCGTCCGTCACACCCGGGTAAGTCTCCCGCGTCTGTCTCCCGTACAGCCCGTCCACGCATCGGCATTCCACCGGTGTCTCGTCTGACGCCAGACCCGCCATCTGGATGATGATGACCGCATTCTTCCTCTGCCTGACGACCTACCTCGTCCGGCTCTTCTACCTCCGCCACCTGCCCCGCCCACTGTGGTCCATCAAAGGGTGAGTCGCGGTCCCATCACTCGCAATACGACATGCGGCGTGATGAACGACGACTAACCACAGCGCCGGCGGAGACTTCCACGACCCTCACCAGCCACCATTGTCCGCTGCCTTGCCGCATCCGGACGAGCATCCTCCGACGTGGGAAAGCCTCGAGATCAATACTCCCGCGCGGGCAGTGCACGAGAAGGCGGCGCTCGAGGATGAGAGGAATCTCGAGGTTGCTCTGGCGGACGCCAATGCCCCTTCTGTCGATCTGAGGGGGTTCGGCGTGTAGTTGACGGATCGCTGACGAGCTGGCCCTCTTGCATAGCCGATCGCCCTCGTTGAGCAAGCAATCGCCTCCGACATGTACATACTGTGCGCCCCAATGTATACCCGTCATCGCTCACTCGAGAGTGGCTGCTGCACTTTGTGCGGTGCTCACTTCGACGTACGTCTTGCAGTCGATCTCGACGCCCATGCAGCCAACAGCGCCCATCATGTCGGGCGCAGTAGCATAGGCAATTTGCATATGCAAGGGGTATAGATACTTGCTGAAGAACCAGACTGATGACACGGCGTTACAGGACGGAAAGGGAATGACCCATAGGCTCATGCGAAAATGCTGTGTGGGGTGGCGAGTGGGATGATCATAGAGATGGCTTCCTCCTCTTGTCGACTTCGCCCTTGGCACTTATCCATCATCATTGAACTCGCTCCGATCTTCTCTCTGTCCTCCTCTTTTTGCCGTACGCTCTCGCACCTTCCGGCGAAACCTCTCCCGCTCAGACGTGCGGCTCCTTGAACACCTCCGGCGCATTCTCCACCATCCATTGAACAGACAGCGCCTTGCCCGCCATATCCCCGAACTCGCGGTTGGGGTCCGAGCTCCTCATCAGGGTCGCTGCCGATCAGCCATGTATGCTTCTCGCAAATGGTGTTCCACTCACGTCCAAATACCACGCCGAGATTCTGGCTCGTCATGAGGTTGACGGAACTCAACGACGTCACTCTGTTCAGGTGCAGCATCAGCGCCCGGAGGGTGTTGTAGTTATCCTTCGGGAGCTCCTTGAGCAGCGCGCACAGCGCCGAGTGCTTGTTGTTCGCATCGCGTATGCCTGAAATCAGCCTCTGCGTGAAACTGCACTCGAAAGCAACTCACTGGCAGCGGCGACGAATGATTCGTGCAGCGCATGCGTGAGCAGCGGGTTGGGGAGCGAACGGAAGTACGTCTTGAGCACGGATGTGACGCTCGAGATATCGTTGAAGGTCTCCACATCGGCAAGGTCGAAGGCTTCGTAGTCGCCCCGCTCGAACAGCTGCGTGATCTGCTTCGATTGTGAAGAGCCTCCAGTCTTTCGGTAGATGCCTTCGTACTCCATCCCTGCGGGTCAGACTTGCGCAACGTCAAATAACGCATGCACTCACCGACCACCTCCACGGCGCCGATACACTTTGATACAATCGCTGGTACGGCCAACTTATCAGCGACGACCTGGTCGGACAGCTCGCGGCCAAACATCGACGGCGCTGGCGTCAGCTTACTCACCCCTGCCGGAAGTTCCTGAACTTACCCGCCGGGTCATCTTCCAAAGCCGCGCGACTGCCCGAACACGACCTGGGCAGCTTCTCCGAGCACTTCGCATGGCAGACAACGCCACAATCTAGAGTCAGCTCGTTTCCAGCCTGAACACGTCGCACTCACGGGCACACCGCACTTCCTGCAACCCCCACATTTTCTCCTGGCAGAGATCACACCGCGTGAATCGCATAGTCGAATGTTGCTGGAACGCATGCTCGCGCATCCCAAATTCAGTCGACGGTCTCTGCAGGCCACCTCGGCGATCCTGGGGCAGGGCGAGCGGCTTCGAAATACTCGTCGGGACGGATACCTCGGGCCCTTTGCTGGACTTGTACCACTTGAACCGACGTGCTGGGGCAGCTTCGATCGGTTCGGGTTTTGTGACCTTGACGACACGTGCCGTTTCCTCCGGGACTTCCTGTAGTGTTGCTGAAGTGGCCAGAGATGAGAGTGACGGCGAGCCCGAGGGGTGTGTTCGTCCAGGCTTGTTGAAGATGGTCGGTCCTCGAATACGTGACAGAGTATCCTGAACCGTCTCCGCCTCGCGAGCAAGTTTGGCATTCAACTCCGCTAACTCCTCGTTCTTCGCTGCGAGAGACGCGGACTCCTCGAGGAATTGTTCCCTCGTCTCGCGCAGCTCAGCGATCTCGCGCTGCAGGCCCTCTCGCTGCGCCGTGAGCGGTTCAAGCTCTTCTTGGTAGCGCTCCTTGATCGTGTCCAGGCGGTTCGTGAGCGAGCGGCTGAGAGCCGATGCGGGATCATCGTCAGCGGCCTCGGCACTGCGGCGTCAGCTTCAGCCCATCACTCAACGACCTCGCGCACCTCTTCGAATTGTTCAGCTCCTCTACCTCGGCCAAAGTCATGTCCCGCTGAGCGCGCAACCTCGAGATATCCTTCTCCAGCCCGGTCAAGCTCACAGCGAGATCATTCGACCTCCTGCGCATGCTTTCCGCTCGTCGCTCATCGCCCGAGATGACACTCAGTCTCGCCGTCTGCGTGTGGACCTGCGCTCGAAGCCTGCTGACTTCCGCCTCGAGGTCCTTGCGCATAGCCAGCTCCTTGTCATACTCCTCCCCGGCGACAGTGAGGCCCTCGCTGTATTGCTGGCTTGTGCGCTGAAATGTAAGCTTCTGAAACCTAACCTCCATCAGATCTGGCAAGCTCACCTTCGCGCCGGTATACTTGCTCTTGAGCGCAACGATGATCTCTTTCATATCCTCCATTTCCATAACCAAGCCGTTCAACAGCGCAACATCTACCGGCACATTCTCCTTGCCGTTGTGCTTCGCTTGAACGATCATCTCAACCACTTGCGCGAATGAACTCTCCGCGGCTAGCCGGGAGCTGATGGATGCGGTGCTTTCCGCCGAGTGTTGGCGTGTACGCAATAGCTGCGGAGTATGGCCTGCTCCACCGGCGGCGCTCGGCGACAAGCGAGTACGTGAAGGTGACCTTGACGAGGATGATGCTGATGCTCGCATGATAGTCTCGTTCTCGACCGCGACCGCAGAAGCCAACTCGGCCATCTGCGGGGAGCGTGCAAGCGAGGGAGAACTGGTCGAGATCGGTAGGTGGCTGGGCGAGGTAGGCCGCGAGTCACCATTCACGCCGTCGGCGCCGTCGTGTTGGATAGTCGAGCCGCTCGCTTTTGGAGATACCGACTCAGCATCCGCATGTTGGCGGTCTTTGTCCATGTGGTTCAGGATGAGTGCAAAGTCAGGGTCGGACAAGCTGAAGCTCATGGGGCGAATTGTGGGAGGTTGTATCTTTGGCGTATTCACGTCGACCCCATCGAGGTCCGCCGATTCGGGCGCACCCTTCACAGCAGGGAGAACTGGAGCTCTCTGTACCGCGGGCGAACCTCTGTTCGATGATTGATCCGCCAGCGAACTCGCGTGGGCGAGAGCAGGTGAATCGTCGGCCCTCGGCGTGCCCGAACCGACAGGCGCGGACAGCTTGAATGGGAATCCTTCTGCTCCAGCTTGCAGAGGGCTAGGCGACGCAGGCGACCGCGGCTGTTGCTCCGCTTGCAAATCGGTGAACGATGCACGCAGGGGTGACGGGGGCAGAGGCGACATTCTTGGCTCCACCGCAAAGGTCGAATTCTGTGGGTCGATATTGAATGACATGCCGGGGTTGATGGACCGTCTCCGTTCCGCTTTCGAGGTCGGCACGCCGAGACCACTACCGCTGCCCATCGATACCGGTCCAACGCCAAGTCCAGCATTCCCGCTTCTCGAGGGGGATTGGCCGAACGTGGGGGACGACGTCGATTCTCCCAAAGGTACAGATCCGATAACGGGTGTGCCCTGCTGCGGCCTCTTTCCCTGCGGCGATCCGTTTGATGTCGGGCCACCTCGGTTGAAAGAGTGGGCAGGATCTGACGGTGACGCCGGTAGAGGCATCTGTTCTGCTAGCCTTGCAGGACTTGCCGCTCGAGGCACTGGCCAATCCACGCTCAGCTCTCTTGTACGCCTGGCGCTCCCGCCATCGTCCGCTACCGGCGTGTGATCTGCAAATTGCGGAGTCGAGATCGAATTTGGTGTTGCGCTCGGGCTGATGTGTGGCGATGCACTAGCTCCTACGAGTGCCGCCGCAGGTGAGTCGAGGAGGGTACCGGAGAGTGCCGCCGAGGTGTGAGCCGCTGCGTTCGCCTGCGAGCGTGCCGCATCTTCCTGCTCTCGCTGGTGAGCTTCCTCTCGTTCCCGTTCCTTCCGAGCTGCTCTCTGCCGCTTCGCTTCAGCGTGGCGTCGGCTGCGTGCTACTCGTTCGTTGTGACATGCCTGCTGATCAGCTCCGTTGGCTACGTGGAAAGCGAGAGGGCGCACCATGCAGTATATCCCTTGAGACGTCTTGGCGAACACGAGCTCCTCTATACGCCTCTTACACGTGCGGCACGTGAAGCAATGCGCGTGGTAGCTCTCATCACCCGTCATGATTGCCTCCTCCGTGATGGCTTGTTTGCACACGAAGCACTGCTGTTAGCTGCGCAAGGTTCATCAGGCGTTGCGCCTCACCTGGTACGAGCAATTCCCGCACACCGGGCTTCCATCACCGAGAAGCAGCAGGTTCGTTTCGGCAGACACCTTCTCTGTGCACTTGGCACACCGGAAACAGTCGACATGCCATAGGCGCGATCTGCCGTTAGCGACGTCTACCTGAGGGAAGCGGCAAAGTAGACGTACCCAAAGGCAACCACCGTGCCGCCAGACTCTTGATCTATCACATTCTGGCAGCCACCACACCGCGAGTCCATCTCCCCCAAGTTTGGCAAAGAATCACCCGCCTTGGCCTGCCCGTTTATCACATGCTGTTGGCCCTGCGCCGAACCCGCCAGTACCGTCGCGGGCGCTGATGTGGAGGGTCGTGGCATCGAGTCGGATGCGATGGGAGAAGCGACGTCTGTCGTCATTGCGTATCACGGGTCGTCGTCTTTATTTGTCCAGCACCTCCTGACCATCCAGCCGATATCAATCTTCGGGCGGCCTATCGTGCGATGATCTGGTCGAGAGGCTTGCAGTTTTCGATCGGTTGTGAAACGAAAGTGAAAGGGACTCGGGGAGTAGCAGTCCTTTGAGAAGGTGGTACGGCGTGATATGTGGGCGATTGAAGGGTGGGAGGGACGAAGGGGTCCTTTTTCGAAGGTCTGCGACGCGTCGCAGCCACGAGGCTTGTTTTTGTTTCCAGCTCGAGCAAAGGCAAGAGCGATGTGAAATGCAACCGACTGGGTGGATGCGATGGATTTGACGCGATGGAGACTGTGCCTGTACCTGTGCAAGTCGGACAGGATCGAGAGTGACTAATGGAGCGCAAGGATGGGGAGCGAAAGGCGATCGATGAGTCGGTCTGTGCTCGCGTCGTGCGTCGCACTCGGCCTCGTCGGGCACCGGGAGCGTCCGTGTCTGTGCCAACGTAACGTTCCACTCGATCCGAGCTCGTCTGGCCGTCTTGATAGTACAGCCGGGTGGGGGTGTAGCCGGCTGGTATATGTGTATTGGAACGTATCTCTGAGCAAGAAGAATCAGCTTTGGTTTGCTGCTGCCATGCGCAACCACGCTGGCCGGGGCGCGTCGCGTGCAGAAAGGAGACGACGAGAGGCGGCAACGATTCAAAGCAGTGGCTCGAATAAGGTTGCCGCCCTGGCCCTGTCTGTGCTCTGCCGGGGTCCCGCATGCAAACGACCGTGGGCCGTGCCAGTTGGAGGCGTTTCAGGGTCTAGCTCGATTTGACAGTGTGAATGGTGTTTCAGCTTTACCCCTGGCCCTGTCCACACCTAATCAATCCATCAACCCATCAATCGTTAATCAGACCGCCCGGCCCATCATTCCCTCACCAGACCGACACCGCGGGCCCGCGCACATCCTTCCAATGCCGTCGCTGCTTTGTTGTGTCTCTTCGACACGACGGAACAATCTCTGTCATCTTACAAACGAGCTCAAAGTCGTGCAATGAACCCGACAGAAGTGGTATACGACTACGTGGAAGAGATCGACCCAAATCTGGTCAGTGCCTGCGACCGCAGTCTTGCTTCCCCTCCAAGACAGCTGAAGCCGTGCAGACATGCTCCATATGTCAGTCCGCCCTCGTTGACCCAGTCACTACCACGTCCTGCAAGCACACTTTCTGCCGGGATTGCATCACGACCGCGCTGCAGCATAATCCGCAATGCCCTATCGACCGCAGCGCTCTGACCCTGCACTCATTGAGGGACACTGAGCAGCTCGTGAAGCTCATGCTGGACGAGCTCAAGGTACGGTGCGCAGCGGAAGGATGCGAGGAGGTCATGCAAAGGGGTCTGCTTCTGGCGCACTCAAGGAGCTGTTTGAAAGGGTTGGTGAAGTGCGATGATCCCGAATGCGGTTTGTCCGTGGGTGTCTGAGCTTATAGTCAATCATCTTGGGGCTGATCTGCAGATGGCGCGACAAAGACTGCCGCATCACCGGGCATACGAGTGTTTCCAGAGGAAGATGGAGTGCAGCAAGTGCAATGTCATATTGAACCTTAAAACCAGGGCGGTGCGTTGTCCGGCGGAATGCCGCCAGCGACTGACAGCCAAAAGCATACTGCGCACGACCAAGGCGATGATCGGGGAGGCAATGAGCCGTGCGAAATGTGTGGCTTGACTAGTGAGAAAAGTCTTGCGACGTCAAACGTTCTGCTAACAGCAGTGGGTACCGACAGCAGGCTGCACGGCTGGTCATGTCCTCAAGCCAGAGTCCCGTGTACACACGCCGCTCGAGGATGTCCCGCTGTTGTCACTCGAGCGACACTTTCAGATCACACGCAGTCCTGCGCGTTCGACGCGTTGTCGTCATTCTTCGCTGTAAACGATGCGCGCTTCGCAGCCGAAGAGGAAAGAAGCAAGACTCTCGCACAGACCGTCGATACTCTTAAAGTCGAGCTCGGTTTCGTCAAAACCGAGCTAGACTACGCTCGGCACAGCATTGAGTACCTGCGGAAGATGATTCGCGATGGGTTTATTGGCGGCCTACAC
Source organism: Papiliotrema flavescens NRRL Y-50378 (assembly GCA_000442785.1). NCBI lineage: Eukaryota > Fungi > Basidiomycota > Tremellomycetes > Tremellales > Rhynchogastremaceae > Papiliotrema > Papiliotrema flavescens. Next base: position 113,262 of record CAUG01000683.1, read on the forward strand.
TCGCTGCCCAGCTCGGACGACTCGGCTGATAGCGTGGACGACCACGTTCCCAACCAAGCTCTTTCGCTACCGGTGATCGATCACGATTCTAACACACCGATCGGTGTCCCGTCGACGTTGCCTGACGTCTCCACACCTCGTCAGGATCCGCCTGCTCTTGCAAATCTTCATCCGGACCCGCATCGGGCTTCTCCTCAACGGGCAACAACCGGCACATCCCCCTCGTTCGATCCCGCTTTCCCCGCTTGGGAAGGAATCACGCACCGTGCGGCAGCGGATATCCAGGCTCGGGAGCGACCTCTGATCCCCGCTGCAGATGTGCTCGGAGCCCCACCAGTGCGGCGACGGCGAACGTTTGCAGATCAGGTGTTCGATCGATTACCGGCCGGAATGCCGGTCGATCAGGCAGTGCGACGCTTGATGCGAGTTTCGGCACAGCTTGCTGAGGGGATGGACTCGATGGAACGGCGCAACGAGATGTGAGCTAATCTCATGATATCGACCTGATCTCAACCTGACTGCCAGTCGATCCATGACGGACGGTTTGAGACTCTCTGAAGAGGTAGCCAGCCTACGCGCCATCGTCAACACCATGCGCATCCGTATGTCGCGAAGCCTCTTACAGTTTTGTTGTTCTAACCCACCCACGCAGAAGTGATGATGAACCATCGGTCCAACTCCTATCGCTCAATGCCGATCCCTTCCCAGCCTGTCTCTGCTCGATCCGCTCCTGACGCACCGCTCGTCGAGACCATGACCTCTCAGACCACGGCGTCGCCTAGCATACCACCCTCTTCCGCTCCATTCTCGGCATACTCGGCGCCGGGATTCTACTTCCCCGATCGATCACCCGATACTCAGCCCATCCTGCTTGACCCTGACGAGGACGAGACGGACCCGCCGAGGCATGGCGTGCGGGAGAGTGTGATGTTCAGGGCTAGACGACTGAGCATGGGTAGTACATCCAGTCTCGTCAGCACTGGGGCGGGGCGGATGGTAGGCAGACCGATGGGTATCCCGCCTCCAGAGCGGGAAATCGGGAGGGAGGGAGCTCTAGCCGGAAGAGGCAGCTTGCGTGAGCTGCCCGCTATATCCAGCATGCGGAGCTGATAAGCAGGAATGCGGACAAATCCTATCAGCTTGCTCGGCCGGCGGCTTACGCAGAGGGAGAACGGGCCGAGGTTGTGACTGCAACATCGTGCTCAGGTAGGGAAGGCAGGGCATGGTAGAGTGCGTGTCTCGCTCGAAATTGCTGTCGACATCCGGTATTTTGGAGGCTTTCGGGTTCGTAAGACGCTGCGCGGCGGATGCATCTGCGAGCATACCTGCATATAGGATACAACAAGACAACCCGTACCAGCTGCTCCGTCCTATCGGTGTACATCCGGCTACTTGTCTTTCGGCTTGAAGAAGCTTGTCAGCTTGTTCATACTCGCCGTATTAACCTTCTTGAGCGCCTCGACACCCCTGCTGGCAGCGGCTTTACGCTTGGCACCCGCGCCCACGGCCGCCTTGTCCGTCCTGTTGGCGAGGTTCGTAGGCGGCATGGACGCCGCCAGGGCAGCCGCGGACATGTTGGCCAGGTGCGTGTCGAGCGTGGCGAAGTCGTAGGACTCAACCAGGCGGGTGATGATTTGCAAAGGGAGGAACTGCGCAAAGTGGTCTATCGATGACTTTAGGCGGGCGCCTGGAGTGAGCTCCACCGCGTGATTGACCGTCTTGAGGATTGGCAGGGTCCGTCGGGCAAGGGCATACGAGGGAGCAAAGGTATAGTGGGGAGGCGGTCTCGCCATACTCACTCTTGACGAGACCTGCGTCCACCCCCGACGCGAGGAGGCCCTCCCGCCCGAGGTGCCGGATATTGTGGTCGAATGCGCCCCAGCGCTCCTCCTGCGCAAACCACTCTACCTTGGTCTTGAGCAGTCTCAGGACCGCGTCGATCGAGGGGCGGTAGTACGCCGTGTGGTCTTTACGCCGCGTCGCGCCCGTTCCATTCTGCCCGTCCAGGCTCTCTGGCGAAGGCGGCCCATTCGGCACGACTGATATGAGCCCTTATCCATCTGACTGTGACGTTGACTCGACGCACCTTTCTTATCGCAGCAGAGGCGGAACACGCGCTTGACGCGCTTCATACCCAACAACCGACTGACATCCTCATTATACTCGCCTTTGGTCGCTTGCTTGGGGCTCGTGAAAGGCGCAGCGAGGGCGTGGGCGGACGACGAGGCCGCCGTGGATATGAGCGAGGACAGGGGCTGGAAGGGCACGGCGGTATCTGCGGGCGTGGCGCCCGACGATGGTGCAGGTAGAAGAGAGAGGATGAGCGGTATGACCAGGAAGAGGGGGTCGACGGGATGGTGGATCAAGATGCTCCCGGCTTGGACATCAGCTTTCGCTCTCGAGGAATCGTAGAGGCATACCGTCTATGCTGTCGTCGCCGATGAACCAGGTCCGGCGCTTCGACCCGTTGACTTTGACCACCTCGTATATCCTGCCAGAGCCCGATGATGGGAGGTACAGCTGCGGTGCGCCTGTACCATGAGCAATGAGGACCATGCAAACAGGCCACACACACCGGTACGAGGGTGTGGAAGACGGAGATACGATTGATCTCGGTCGATGTCGGCTATATCTGCGACATCAGCCAAGCTGCCCACCAACACACTTGACAGCGATACTCACCCTCCGGGATGATTGCGAGGTAATCTAGCTTCGACATGATTGCGGTTCTGCGTATTCGAGTATTGGAGCAGAGTAATGAGCCCGTTGCAACTTCGACAAAACGCGTCGACGCGAACTCGCGATCAGGCTAAACGGCTAAACATGGCCCAGCCGTATATGGGGACCATCTCTCACCTGGTCGAGTATCGTGTGCATCCACCAGAAAAGCGAGCCGCAGAAAAACAAATACATGTGCCATCAAGGTATAACTGGCATGATGACAAGATTAAGCTGACCCACATGCTGTATGCCCGTAACCGCTCCCCCACCCCGCGGGCGTCCCTCTGCGTCCGCCTCCATTATTCCCGTGAACCTCCTCGCATGAGACATGAACGGCCCCTTCCCCTACGAGTCCCCTGAGAAAATATTGATCCTCGCCCTCGGCGTCCCCATGTCCCCAGACACTGTCCTCTGCGGCTTGTAGCGCCGCACGGCCTTCATGCTCCTCGGTGTTGTGCCTTCCAGCTGCGCGGGCGGCAGGAGGATACACTCCGCCGGCAACGGCTTCTCGTCCCCCCTCTCCTCTCTTGCTCGCTTGAGGCCACCTCCAGGCGACGGCTTCGCATCCATGAGGATGTTCACCGACCTCAGCGGTTGGCGTGGCGATGGTGCGGGTGCGTTCACCTTGGGCGCGAAAGCAGAAGTGACCGGTGCCGAAGCGGGCACTGGTCGTGGCGGCGGTGCCATTGGCGTAGCGGTGGTCACCTGCTGCGAGATGCGCTTGTTGGCGGCCGTGTTCGCCGCCGTCTCAGGGTCGGCGATGGCGGAAGCCGCCGCGAGTTGTCTTTGTAGCTTGGCAACCTTCTTCTCGAGCTTGCCTTTGTCTTTGAGAGCTTCACGGACTCGGTCGTCGGCCTCCTCGACTTCTTGGACCTTGAGCGTGAGGGAGCTTTCGAGCTCTGCACGTCAGCTTGCACAACGTCGAATTCCATTTCTGCTCACCTTGCACCCGCTCTTGGAGGTCTGTGTCGGCAACGATTGGCCCAGAAATCGGCGTGTCCTTCATTGCCGCCAGCGTGGTCTGCAGATCCATATTGGTTCGTCGAAGGGTCTCGACCTCTTCTTGCACCGCTCGCGACGCGGCTTCCGCAGACAGTACAGCCGCCTCGGCGACCTGAACGGAAGCCTGTAACAATGCGAGTTCTTTGGCCAGGTCCGACGCTGTGTTGTCGGCTGTCGTGGCCCGCGCCTCCACCTCGGCCAATTGGCCTTGCACAGAGGCAATGGTCGTCTGGTCCGTTTCGTGTAGAGTGTCCGCATCGGAAAGTTTGAGTCGAAGATCCGCCACCGCCCCTTCCAGCTCTTCCACGACCAGGGCCAGTCGAGCGATCTCCGTGACCTTCTCCTGGAGGTCCGCCTCGAACCCGTTGATCCTGTCTTGGACCGACTGGCGTTCGATGCGCAGCTCTTCGTCCTTGGCCGCGTGGGCGTCCTTGTGCTCCCGGACCAGGTCCGCGTGTGTCCGCTCCAGGTCCTGCAAGCTCTCAAGCAACGTATCGCGCTCGCTCTGGAGGCTCTCCATGTCCGATCGGACTCGTTCCAGCTCGTCCGCAGAGGCTTGTCGTGCTGCGATATCCTCCTCGGTCGCGCCCCGATGCTTGTCTGCAGCAGCGAGCTTTTCCAGCAACTCGCTCACTTCACTCTGCCGAGCCTGAATCCGCTCCTCCGCATCGGCAAGCAATCGTTCGTGATGCGCCTTTGCCTCGCCTAGAGCCGCCTCCAACTCAGCCCGACTCGAGCGGGCTTCGTCGAGCTGAGTGTTTCTCTCGGCCAGTGACGCCTCCAGCTCGCCGAGCTCCTTCCTAAGGGTCGCTTCGATGGCCCCGGCCGAGTCGAGCCGCGCTTGCAGGTCCGCTCGCAGAGCCATCTCCTGCTCCCGAGTGGCTGACAACGCAGCTTCGCTCGCCCGAGCCTGCGATTCGAGATGTTGAACCTGCTCCGAGAGCTGAACGATCCTATCCGTGGCCGTCGCCATAGCCTGCGTCGACAGCTTCTGAATCCTGTCGACGCCCTCGTCCGCCGATCGCAGCACCGCCATCCGCGCGCTCCACGCTGAAGCGTTGGCACGAGCCTTATGGTGCTCTGCCGCAAGAGCGACAATGACCTCCTGCAAAGACCGGGCATTGACGTTGGAGTCCATCTCGAACGTCTCGGCCCTGAGGCGCATTGCGTCAAGGGCTGAGCGAGCCTCCACCGTTTGTCGTTCCATGGTCTCTCGCGCCTCCAGTAGAGCAGCCTCTTTCTGGCTGATCTCGGAGCTGCGGTCTTGCGAATCGGCCATGTTCTCCTCGGCGGCGTCCTGTGCCAGCTGCAAGTTGACCTTGGCCTGCTTCAGCTCGTTCTCGATATTCCTGATATGCACTGCGCATCAGTGGTGCTCGTGGGGCCAAGATCTAGCTTACCGTCCCGCCTTTCGACGCGGTCCCGGAACGACGCGTTCGCCTCCTTGAGCTTGACAACCATGTCCCAAGACGGAGACGGCAGCCCTGACACCCTGCGCTGTCGCGTGCCTTCCGACATCATCGACTTGGGCGATTCACAGACTGCTGGAGTTTCTCGTTCCGCCTTGACAGCCGCCTCAAGCTTGGCATCAAGTTGCAGCTTGAGCAAGTCGTAATCCGCCTCCATCTGCTTGTACACCTTGGACATCTTCGAGAGCTCGATCTCGGCATGCAAAGCGCGGTCGCGAGCGCCCCGAAGATCGTTGACGAGCGAGATAGCCTGTTTCGACTCGTCCTGGAGCCGAAGCTCTAGGTCAGACACCTGCTGTACCGAGGCATCTCGCGCCGCCTGAGCGTGAGCCAAAGCGGCCTCCAGCTCCGCTGAGACGTGACCGTGGGTCGTCTTGGCGTCATCGTACTCGCTCTGCAGCTTGCAGATCGCATTCGATCGTTCTTCGAGGTCCGTCCGAGCTGCTTCGAGAGCCGTGCGATGAGTTGCAGCCTCTTCACTGGTGAATCGCTGCTCGTGATTGACGAAATGCAGAGTCGTTCGGAGCTGATCTCGCTCCGCCCGGAGTTGGCGGATCTTGTCGCTTGCGGCGGCGAGGTTGCGCTTCGCCTCGATGGACGCCTCGACCTTGTCCTGGAGCGCCAGAAGTTGTGCGTTGGCGGCTTGCAAGCCCTGCTCCGCCGTAAACGCGGCGAGCTCCAGCTCCTTCTTATGCTCGTTCCGCAGTGCATCGAGCGCGTGATTGAGCTGTTCCGCCTCGGCTCTCTGCTTGACGAGCTCAAGGTCGCGCTCCCGCGCCTGGGACTCGGTCGATCGGTTGGCGACTTCCTCTCGAAGCTGGTCGAGGGCGGTCTCCACGTCCAGTCGAGCTTTCGAGGCTTCTTCGCACTTGTCCTGCATTCCGTCTGCTTGAGCCTGAACTGCCGCGAGCTGATCTTGCGTGTCGGCAAGTCGAAGTTGTATGCCATCCCGCTCGATGATTGCCTCCTTGTACTTCTCCTTGACGCTCCTGCTGTCAGTGGTCATATTCACCGAAGATTTGGAAATCGCATACTTGATGTACGCCTTCTTCTCAGCTGCCGAAGCCACAGCAGCTTTTGTCCGGTCTTCCTCGTCCGCGAGACGGGTGATCAGGTCGTTGACATTGTCCTTCAAGCTCTGCACCTCGACATGTGCAGCGTCCCGTTCGACCATCAAGCTCTGCGTCGACTCTTCCTGCTGGGCAGCAGCCTCTCGCGACCTCTTTAGAGTCTCTTCCACCTCCGCGACAAATCTTGTTTGCTCTGCCAGTGACGAGCGGGCCGAGGTGAGCTCGGCTTCGAGGTCCGATCGGCCGGCAAGTGTGGTCTCCAGTTCAGCGCATCGCAGTGTTGCTGCGGCAAGCTGCTGTTGATGGTCGAGTGAGGCGGCTTGCGCGTCGTCTGCTGATGTGCGGGCGAGCCGGAGTTCCTCTTGCACGGCCGACGCCGCCTCCCGAGCAGCGAGGATCTCGGCCTCAACCGCAGTCGCGTGTGTCATCTTCGTGGTCAGGTCTGACTTGGCACCCGCCAATTCGACCTCAAGCGCCGCCCGGTGAGAGCTCGCATCCTGTGCATCAGTTTCTGAACTTGAATTCTGATAGTCCGACTGACCTCGAGCTGCTTTAGCAATGCCTCGTTTTGCTCCTCCGCTATCTCAAGCTTCTCTCGAGCTTCGGTGACCTGAGCCTTCGTCTCCTCCAGCTGTCCCTCGAGCATCTCGATCTTGAGGATGTCCTCAGTTGACTTTGTGGCGGTGAGCGATGGCGATCCAGGAAGGGGCAACGCTCCTCGCAGGCGTAGTATCTCGTCGTCTTGCGTCGCCAGCTCTTCCTCGAGGCCGGTGATTTGACCCTTCAGCTTCGAAATTTCGCGTTGAAGCTGCCGGGAGGTCTTGTCCGCAGGCAGAGAGGCGGAAGGTGCAGCGGTGCGAGAAGCTGCCAGCTCTTTTTCCAGCTCGGCGATCCGCTCGCACAGTTCCGCTGACGCTTCGCTCGGTGATCTGCTAGACACTGCAGCCTCTGCGGACGCCTGAGCTTGGCTCAAAGCCGTTCGTAGGTCACCAATCTGCGCCTCGAGGACAGGCAGCTCCTCGAGCGCTTTTTCCTTCTCCCGTATGCTTCCTTCCAACTCCTCGATCTTTCTGCTCAAGACGTCGAGTTCCTGTCGAGCAGCCTTCTTGGCGTTCTCGATACCTGCCTTTGAGCCGCTTCCATCGTTGCGTCTCCAATCCTCTAGCTCGAAGTTGGCGTCCTCCAAACGGCTCTTCAGCTCCTCCATCTCACGAGCCGAGGACCGCTCGAGCGCAAGCTTGGCATTCGTCACCTTATCGAGCTCCTTCTTGGCATTTGTCAGCTGAGTTTTCAGCTTGTCCAGCTCTATTGACGATGGTCCCTGCGCCGACCGAAGCATCTCCACCTCCGCCTCCAGCTCCGATAGCCGGTTATCGGATGAAAGCGAAGTCGACCTTCGGTTGCCTCTTTTCGGTGCGGGAGATAGTGCCGCGCCGAAGAAGTCCACGTTTGGCCGTTTCGAGGTTTTATGCGACGATGACGCTTCGGCTCGGAATGCTTCGTGATCCTCCTTCGCGCGGCATAGTTGCCTCTCGAGGTCCTTCACTTTCCCTTGCAGCGTGATACACTCTTGCTGAAGCCGACGGCCCTCTTCGTTGGTAGCGCCGAGAGCGTCGACATCTGGAGATAAGCTTGCACAATGACGGCAAGCGGGGTTCACATACCGGACTGCAAGCGGCCGTTCTCCTTCTCGCCCGCCTTCACTTTGTTTGACTGGTCCCGGTGGGCCGCTTGCAGGTTGTCATGCTGCAATCGCAGAGTTGCTAGCTCCTAGCATGTCAGCCTTCGGCTGAGAGAACTGCGGTGGCTTCGACTTGCCGTCGTCTTCTGCTTGAGAGCTGTTTCCGCCTGATGCGCCTTGGCCTCTTCCTCTTGCAACTGTCCATCAACTCGCGCTCGTCCGCTTCTTGACCGGCATAGCTCACTCGGTAGCTAGTGCTCTCTCGTTGCTTTCGGGCCTCGACAAGCTCATCATCCTTCTTCCTCAGCTCGTTTCGTACCGATGAGATCTCGTAGTCTGTCCGTGTCAGCCTTGTTCATCAAGTCGACGTTACTGCACCAACCCTTCGAGGCCAGCTGAGCTTTGATCTGCTTGAGTTGGTGCTCCAGCCCGTCCGAGCCGAAAAAGGCCATGATGACCACGCGCACGTGTTTCGCTCCCTAGCGAAAGAGCTAGTGCAAGTTATGCGCGATCTCAGGTGGTCTACTTAGTGATGTATATATGGTCGACTGGCTGGAAATACAAGATCAGTCGCGCTCATGCGTTGTTTGTATCGGCGTTGGGAGTTTGGTTCCGCCGGGGCAGCGGCGGG
>CAUG01000683.1:121845-131853 GCA_000442785.1 Papiliotrema flavescens NRRL Y-50378
CCACTCAGCGAGTGTGGCCAGTGAGGTGGATGGTAAGCGATGTGCGCCTCTGTGCAACAGAGCGCCGTCGACGTCCAGAGCGCAAGGCCTGTCATGCCTTTCGCCTTCTTGTCGGAATTTGACCGCGCTGACATGTCTTCGCCGGCGCGGCTCTGCGCGGAAACGCCTTCTCCCCGGCGGAACTGCGTGTTTGTGCACGAGGCCTCGCCTGTCATCCCCAACGTCCGAGGAACGCGTATCTTCCAGGCGGCCTCGTCTATCGCTTTGCCCGTGTGAGCTGATAAGGGCAAGAGAAGTCACCGGGACGAGGCTGCGCGGGTCTCATGCCTGCAAAGGGGCACGTTATCTTCACAACGGGCTGTCTACCCCATGCTCGCCTTCGCGAGATGTTCAATGAGCAGCCTACTCCTTCGGGCGCCAATCATGTCAATCGTGGGCCAGGATTGTCGCTGCCACATTGCGAGGAGCGCGACCTATGAGAAGGCTGGCAGACTTCGCGTAATCGCTAAGGGTGACATGCATATCACTCCCGGCCTTCTTCATCATGGCTCTCGTCCTTCTTGCCGTTGCTTTGATTGACGCCCTTATCTGGCAACGCAACCTCCACACACCTCTCGCGTACGAGGCGCTCTATATATATCATGGACGGCACACAGAGTCTGGACCTTACCGGATCTTCTCAGTTTATCTCGCTGCGAAGCATTTCAATACCGTGCCCGCCACACATGCGTCAAACCGTTTGCAGCATCGTTGATACTACCAGCGCGTGGTCCAGATCCACAGCTCTCGCACAGAGTGTAAGCCGTTGATATCATAGCATGGTTGGATGTGCTCACCGAAGGACTTCGCAGCGGTGTCACTCGTGGGCTGGACCGATTGGTCTGTCACCCTGCCAAAGTGCGAGCCCTGCAAGAATCGAAAAATCGAGTGCGACAAGAAGCAACCTTACTGCACCCAATGCACTTCGCAAGGGACGACTGCGGCCTGCCACTACGGGCCCGTTGCACCTCCACCTCCGCCTCCTTCGCACTAGCCCTGCAAAAAGGGTGTATTGAGATGTATGCTGGCAGGTGAATTTTGCCGTTGGTAGCGGGGTCAGAGCCAGTCAAATTACACAGATGAACGCATACATGAGGTGCATCGAAACATATTGTTTTTCATTTCAGCCTTCATAGAGCAGGTGGGAGACCGCATGCTCTGTGCATCGCCATGAGTCGGGCTTGCCACGTGAATATCTCACGAAGTTCTTGCTACCAAGGCTCGATTCGAGCGCGTTATTGCAAAAAAGCCTCGATTGCCGCGACATTGCTCCAATACCAAGGCTCCTTAGCAGACTGGCATCTGGCAGAACGTATTGATGCTCTAATCGTTGCTATTGCATGGGATCTGCCCCCCCCCCCCCTGGGGTTACTCGCAGTCTTGCGCTTTGCGTCCTCCTTCTACTCCGCCAGGCCTGTCAGTAAGTCAGAATGAAGATACACGAGGTGCTACAGGTAGACCTAGTGAGCTTTGACATGCCAGCCTTGGGCGCGGCTCACGTTGAGCCTTGGTAGCAATTTCTTCCGAAACGAGGGTTTTTAGCAATAACACGTATAAAAGGAGGCCTCGCAGCAGACTCCACCCGACGTATCTCGCTTCCCTTTCTCTGGGTGGGGCCTCGTGGAGCGCAAAGGAGGGAGCGTGGGCGAACGCATCGCCTTCCTGAACGGTCTTCGAGTCCGGGATACTTGAGCCCAACCTATAATTCCGCCTCTTGCCATTCGTCTCCCATCCCACTCACACGACTTGACACTCGGTGTAACGCAAACATGCCCAGAGCGTCTCACATTGGAGGACATTCATCATCTTCGAGTTCAGCACAGGATACAAACGTAAGCTGAGCGACGGCATCTAGCCAGACAATCTGGAAGACTCACTTACATGAGCAGAGCTCCTGCGGCCACAATGTCTCTCAGAATAGCGGCGGTGGAGGCTCGGAAAGCGGAGGGGCGCCTTCGGGCAATTTGGACACATGGGGGATACCCATCGGCTCGTGCATGCTTTGCTGGTGTCTGAAAAAGACGGACTGCGACATGGAGACGTTCTGCAGCAATTGCGCGAATTCAAGTGCTCCAAAGAAGGCGTGCAAGAAAACTTTCGACAAGGTGAAGCTCAGTCAAACGTGAAACGCGTGATACAACCGTATCCCATATCTCGCTTTATTTTCAGTGGGGAAATTCGGGGGTATGGGTGCTTGTTGGTTTGCAGGCATGCATACAGTCGCTGGCTGGAAGTCGCTTGCCCTCCTTTCATCAGCTTCGGGATGTCTGAGTTCTTCTGCCAGGTACCGCTTCATCCTTGCCCGTGAGCGATAACCGTCCTGAGCCATCTGCTTGAGCGGCAACGGGCACCTTCCAGGGATCTCATGCTCTGTGATCGTTCACCTCGTGCTGCGGCGGGTACGACATCTACGATGAATGCGCTTTGTGGTCCATCTCCCCTCTTCTTGCTGCGACTTTCCATGCGGTGGGCTTGTAGGGTGACATGTACGTGTGATAGACTGAAGTGGCAGCACATCGTGCCCCCCTCGCGGGCCGACCTCCGCCACGAAGCCAGTGCTTATCTGGGAGGATAGAGTTAGCCGAATGACGAGATTTCCAAGCGCGCAAGCTAATTTCCAAGATAGCATCCGTCTGTTATCCAACGACTCTCCTTGCTTCTTCCGCATTGGACAACGGGGTCAAGGGGCTGGCGACGAGCAGTGCATTGTCGAGGGGAACAAGGATTACTACCTGCTGCATCTTTTGCCCATCTCACAACATCGCATCGTCCGCCCATCACCCCGCAATCATGCTGCAACGAACCGCCCGGCTTATCGCTCGAGACGCGCGCGCTGCTCGCGTCGTGCCTCGCCCCGCCCGGACATTCACCACCACCCGCCCCACCCTCGCCGAGGTGAGCATGCGCCTTCAAGCTCGACACAATGCCAGATAGCACGCAGGCGCTAATTGCAGCTGCTCAAGACCCCGCTGTACGAGTACAATGTCCAGTCCGGGGCCAAGATGGTCCCGTTCGCGGGCTTCTCCATGCCCCTCTCCTACGCCGACATTGGGCAGACCACCGCGCACAACCACGTCCGTACCTCCGCAGGCCTCTTCGACGTCTCGCACATGCTCCAACACCGCTTCACCGGAGCGTCGTCGCAGGACTTTTTGCTCTCCCTGTGCCCTTCATCTTTGCAGGCGCTCAAGCCGTTCTCGTCGACGCTGAGCGTGCTGCTGAATGACGAGGGCGGGATCATCGACGACACGATCATCACGAAGCAGGAGGACGACGCGTCGTGGTATGTCGTCACGAACGCGGGGCGGATCGCCGAGGACAAGGCGCTGCTGAGCCAGAAGCTGCAGGAGTGGAACGCGGCACACGCGGACAAGCCGGTCAAGTGGGAGACGCTGGACGGGTGGGGGCTCGTTGCGCTCCAGGGCCCGCAGGCGGCGGAGGTGCTCCAGGCGCTGGTGGACGTCGACCTGAGCCAGATCAAGTTTGGCTCGAGCACGTATGCGAAGGTGGGCAAGGATGGCGTCAAGTGCCATATCGCCCGAGGAGGGTACACGGGCGAGGACGGCTTCGAGGTGAGTCTGATTCGCAAACGGTCATCCGTGTGAGCTGATGCCAGGTCTCTATCCCACCTAGCGACGCCGTGTCGGTCACTGAGCAGATCATGGCCAACCCCGCGACGATGGCGATTGGTCTTGGCGCCCGGGACAGTTTGCGTCTTGAGGCAGGTATGTGTCTGTACGGCCACGACCTCGACGAGAGCATCAGCCCCGTCGAGGCGGGTCTGAGCTGGGTCATAGGTGAGCTAGACTCCTGTCTCGGGTGCAGCAGCTGACGACAGGCAAGGACCGCCGGTCCGAAGACGCCCCGGCCTTCCCGGGACGCTCACGTATCCTGCAGGAGCTGAAGGACGGCCCGAAGCGACGTCGTGTCGGCTTCACTGTCCAGGGCTCGCCTGCCCGAGAGGGTTCCATCATCTACGACGCAGAGGGCACGCATCAGATTGGTGAGTTCTCGACGAGCTAGCCAGGCCTCAAGCTGATCCCAGGCATCGTCACGTCCGGTATCCCCTCCCCCACCCTCGGCAAGAACATCGCCATGGGCTACGTCGCGTCGGGGCACCACAAGAAGGGCACGGCGGTCCAGATCGAAGTGAGGAAGAAGAAGCGAGAAGCCACCGTCACGCCCATGCCGTTCGTCCCGTCAAAATACTTCAAGTAGAGTTGTCACGTCCATTCAATTGTCTCGGAAGGCGCATTGATCTTGTATGCAAATTATTGTCATGATGCGCTGTGCAAGCGCCGTACTGGGATGATGCAAGATAGTCGTGATACTGATGGCTACACTGTTAGGTATTGTCCTGCTGCTCGCGGCCCACGGGTGCTCAGGCCACCGGGTCGGTCCAGCTTTGTGAAAAGGTGCTAGAGCACCAACGCCAACCCCGCGCCGACAGCTCCTACCACTGCAGCTGCCGCGCCAGCCACACCGGCCGGTACAGACGCTACCCTTTGCGCTCCACCCGTGCTGTTCGCGCCGCTAGCAGCCGCTCCGGACGACTGCGACGCCGAGGCGGAGCCCGAGACGGACGCCGAGCCAGACGCAGACGCAGACGCAGAGGCAGATGGTTGAGAGGAGCTCGAAGCGCTACCGGCCGATCCGGTCGAGTTGCCCACCAGGCCAACGCCGTACGACCGAGTCGAAGCTCCGTCCAGAGCCCACTTGAGACCGCCCATGACGTGGCTTATGAACGTCTCGTTCTGCCATGCTGCGCATCAGCCGGTGTATTATCCGCGCTCACTGAGTCGCGTACTCGAGTTGAGATGTCCCAGCGACGTGTAGAACGACCGGCCGGCTTTCGGGGCGCCATCGACCAGCGGCTGAGCGGAGAGCGGGGACTCGATGTACCATGCTGAGCGTCAGCGTCTCATCCGGGGATCTGCGGACAGGAGCTGACCGATTGGGTGCGGCTCGCCCTCGTCTGGGTAGTTGCCAGTGCTCGTGCCGTTGTCTTGCCGTCAACAGAAGCTCCAGCCTCAGAAGTCAAGCTACGCACCAACGTATGTCGTCTCGTCCACGGTGAGAAGGACCACAGCGCCAACGTCGCGCGGGTTCGAACGGAAGTGGTACACTTCTTCTTCCTGCCCGTCAACTCGGCATAATCTGGGGCGCGACAACTTACAAAGGTCCACCGGTCCGGGACGTTCTCCGTCGCGGGATGCGAATCGTTGAGCCGGGCGAATGTCTGTCGTTAGTGACAACACATGCGGCTATGCGAGGAGGTTCTTACTGCAGTCTGGATCACCGGATGATAGTCGAACAGAGCTGGTCTGAGCAAATAGCAAAGCGGCCCGCTGCGCGTGACGCACCTCCCACCGCGTTCTTGTACGTCTCATCGTTGAACAGACAAGCACTGGCGCTATGCACACCAGTGTACACCCCTCCCGAGCGGAAGAAATCGGCCAAGGCATCTTGTCCCGCCTGGTCCAGGACTAGTAGTCAGCTTACACCACACACTCCGCCCTCACCTTCCTCCGAATTGTGCACGAACATGACCCCGTCGAACCCGCTCAGCGTCTCATTGGTGAACATGCCGGAATCTCTGCGTATCAGGTAGAGTCACGCTGGCCGATCCGGAATCCGCGGACCCCGACTTACTCGGTAAATTCAAAGACGACCTGCCATTGCGCAGCCGATTGACCCAACACCTCAATCGCGGTCGGTATCGAATCGTGCCTGTACCCCTTCGTAGCTGTGTAGACCAGTACTCGTGGATCTGCGGCGGCCATGGCTGCTAAGGCGAGCGCGGCGGGGACGAAGAGCATTATACGGGGACAAGTGCAGCTGCGAAGCGGGAACATGTCAACAAGCGTCTTGATCGAGCCTTGGCAGCGCGGGCGGACCTCCAGGCTATCTCCGCCCGTCATACCATGTGCGATCGATCCTCGACTATTGAAGTCTCAGCACTATTTCCGTTCAGAGGCAGACAACATGCACGCCTCACGTGCACGGCGGGTGACCCAGCAGTTTCCATGCCAGCTCGGTGAATCTCACACCGAAAGACACAACCCAGGTACAACCCAGCTTCCTCCTCGCTTCACTGTGCGATTCTCGCCCGTTCCTCCCGGGCGGACCTCCAAGGCCGGCATCGGATCCTCGACCATTGGTGAATTCAGCGCATGGAGACCCTTGAGCCAAAGATGCATGCAGAGGGGTGAGATGGTACATGTGTGATTGAATCTATGCCTAGTGAGCCGGAGCCGCGACGGGAGGGGGAGCAGCTTCTGGCACTGCAGGTCAGCCTTGCACGTCACGTCAACGGATCACCAGTATACATAGCACTGGCGAAGGTGGACTCACGCTGCATCTGCGGGATCGGCTGCGCAAACGCCCGGTTCATCAACACACCGACACCTGCGCCGTCAGCCGCCTGCCAGTCACACACTCGGCTATGACTCACCCTCGAAGACACCCAGGAGGATACCGCATCCAACAGCTGATCCGAACGCTGACCGGGGTCCCGCTGCACGTCAGCTCAAACCCACCCAAAGGGTTCATAGAGCTCACCTCGGAAAGCCAAACTACCGCCCGTGAGGAAACCCGAGATGATAGCGTTCCACGGGTCCTCTTTTTGCCTGTACCCCTTCACTGCGCAGTCGAACGTCGAGAACAGTCCTCCCCAAACACCAAAGTTTCCACCGAGGACGGGCGCTCGGGCCTTGATAGCGGATAATGAGCCTACCAGGCGTTCTCCCTGTTGTGCGAAGAGGATGACGAGAGGCGGCAAGGGCGATCGATAGAGATCATTGGGACGGCAGAAGGGGAAGGATGTGATCAGCGCGGCGTCAGGCCGGCTATCGGGCTGCACGCACTCTTGGGCTGTTCCGCGCTCCCTTGATACCGTGCCATATACCTCCTCCTATTGTTCCCATTGCAAACGCGCCTCCAAAGTCGTTCAGGATGACATATGGGCTGCGGTCAGAACATGTGCTTGACTGATCGTATACCGAGAGGCGCACCAAGGATCTCGCGAGTGATCGCCGTGGGACATGGTGGACTAGAGGTGAAGGGGTGGGTGAAAGGGAAGGAAGGGCCTGGGCGGTCGAGTGTGTGGTTCAAGCAGGAATCTGAGCTTCGGATCCGATTTGACGAGAGGATATCCTCGAGATCTTCCAAGGATCGAGCGTGTGAGCTACTGCAGGTGAGATGTGTGAGGTGGTATCGCTGACGTATGAAAAGTTGGATTGACGCCGGTGTGATCTGAAAGATGAGCGGCGAATACGCCCGAAAAGTCAGCGCCGGCAGGCGGGTGACTCTGCCTGGGTCGAGCTTAAATGGGTCACTCTATCAATTTTACGTATTGTCACGGTCGAGATTTCAAGCTCACCGTCTTGCAGCGTTGTATTGATCGCCCAGACATCATATCACCAGCATAGCAGTAAGCTGCTCGGATCCAAGCTAGGCTAGAGCTCACGCCAGATCTCCCCATCATGGCTCAAGCAAGCACAATCTTCAACGATCGATTCAAGATCACCGTGAGCTCGCCCTACTCCCCGCCCTCCAACGAGCTGACGTGCAGCATGTCGACCGGGAAGGAAAGAAGTTCGACAAGGGTTAGCTGGCAGCCCTGCATTGTTGATGTCGCTGAGCTGACGTTCAGTCGCGCGTATAGAAGGTGACGGTAACACGACCCAGATGCACCTCACGCTCGATATCGCCTCGGAGATATATCCCATGCAGGCCGGCGTCGAGTACACCGTCGCGCTCGCGCGCAATCTGGTTGAGGAGGAGATGGACGTCGACGAGGGGAGCGTGAACGGCGACGCTGATGCGCCGAAGAAGGTCAAGCGGGAGATGTGGAGGAGCGGAGACCAGGGGCTGGCGGCCGAGTACGAATACGTCATGTTTGGCAAGGTGCGCTGATCGCGCTCGGAGCGGGGGGTCAGACCTAATGCGTAGATCTACAAGTTCGACGACTCGGCAAAGGGCGACAACCAGACGTGAGAAAGAGCGACGCGAGGGGATGAAAGCTTGCTGACGGCAGGACGGCGTACATGTCTTTCGGCGGGCTGTTGATGGCGCTGCGGGGGTCGTACCGACATTTGTCGAGCATAACGATTGGAGAGAACGTCTACTTGCTCATCCGGAAATAAGCAACGTTTGATGCGATCAACAGTGGACAGGCGTACAGGGCACTGGAACGTCTCTGCCAGCTGTATTTTGCACGCCGAAGCGGAGTGGTAATCAGTCGGCTTCTCAAACAGCCGTCCTTGCATTTATAGCCTCATGTAACACGTATCATCATGCTGACCAAGAGCTCGGTGGTTTGCTTAATGGAAACATGAATCTCCGACTCCGTCTGCCATCGTAGACGAATCACCTCTTTCACCTCTTCCCCAGCGCTATTCCCACTGGACGAGATGGCCAGCCGAGACCCCCGAACAATCATCACAATCTAAGCTGCATAGCGACACCTATTGATCCTTGCGGTCTTTGCCCACAGTAGTAGCCTTTCCAATCTCCAGCATCCTCGGCGGAACCTGGATACCCGCCAGCGCGGAGATACCGACGTACAATATCGGGAGCAGCAGGAGAAAGACGACAAGCAGGGAGGTGATGATCGGCGTTGTGAGGATCTGCACGCGCTCAAGGAGCGGCAGGCCAGCGGTCGAGTTGCCGTTGTCTCCGGGGCGCGAGGTCTGGGACGGTTCGTCCGCGGGCTTCGACTCGGAAGGGAAAGGTGCTTCCTGGCGCTTCGATGGCGGGGTCGTGGCCTTTTGCGAGCCAGTCAGGATGAAAACGTAGGGCGTGGGGAGGCCATCAATGAGAGCGGAGATGTCTGCGTGTGAGCTGGGGCACGACATAAGATGATGAGTGCTCTGAAGCGAATCTCACCCTCGTCGGAGCCGATGCGAAGATTGACAACGTTCTTGCCGTTGCCAACGGCCGACAGGTCGGAGGACACGTCCGCACCGCAGATCTTGGCCCATCGGTCGATGGCGCCGTTAAGAACCTCTTGCCGGGGTCGCAGCAGGTAAGGAATGGTGAGATCGGCGGAAGTCGACGGTAGTGTCAATGCAGAGACCTTGGAGTGGTGCAGCTGATCGTCAGCGCGAAATCCCACACAGAGGGCGACGAGCTCACGCCTTCACTGTGAGCGACAACGAGCGTCTCCCAATCGCATCCCAAACTTGACAACGTCCCGTATATCTCCTCGGCGGCGACGACTCCGCTTGTCACTTCCCCTTGCGCGCCTGAGAGCGCTTCGTCACTGGGATCAGCCGATGCGCTGGACCTTGCCGTTGACTCACGCCTCTGACGACCAAATCAGCAGCGGCGAGGTATCCCGGAAGGCGAGAGCGGATGTCGCTACGAGGGCAGCGGTGACGAGAGCGGACCGCATGGTGTAAGCTTGGGAGAGTGCGGTATGCAGCGATAGTACACTCATCAGCATCATCCAGCGTGCATGCACGAGCGACCGATCTCCCACCGGCGTGCCTATCTTCACCCCAAAGCTGCGCCTATATCCGGGTTCGTGCCTATAATAGGCGCGCCAGGGGGCACAGCCGATGACTAGTGCTGAGGTCACGCGTCGAGTTGCTGGATTCGGAAGGGGGAAAGGCCGTCAATACCCATCCACCACCACACTCACCCCCCAAACCACCCTCATCCCCGCTTACCATCCGACTTTCATCCATCCATCCCATCGCTTCGACAACCGCTTGGAACAACACCACACCCACCAACATGGCATCCGAGGAACCTACGCCTGCCGCTCCTCCCGCCGAGGACGCTGCCCCCGCGCAGGCCGCCGACGACAAGGAGACGGCCGATGCTGCCCCCGCTGCTGCTACTGACGCCCCGGCCAGCAAGGCCAAGCCCGCCAGCAAGAAGGCTTCAAGCGCCAAGCCCCCCGCAAAGGCAAGGGCATCGACGGGTGGTGCGCCCAAGAAGGGCGCCGCGGCGGCCGATACC